>JBAJNP010004187.1:0-34832 GCA_036877545.1 Yasuhikotakia modesta | reverse complement strand
ATCTACACGCCTACCTCAGATTTTAACCGACACCGACTCCCTCTTGGCCTCGCTTTCTCTCCCTTTGTTCCCACCTTCTTTTCACCGCCCGCAGGTGACAAAAGCGCCGTGTTTCACCTCTGTTACGCGAGAGCTCTAATCCGCCCGCTGCGCTTTTCCAGATCAATACCGTCAAACAGATACAGACGCGATGGGATTGGATTGGGTTTGAAGTCCTGTAACAGGTTTAGATGCTGCTAAAGAAGTTAAATGAAGTGGGTTCCTGTGACCCGGTTCTGCACCTACAGGGCAACAGATTGTACGTGTGTTTGTTTGAGATTGTAGGAGAGACCGAGTGGACGAATGGGAAGCAGAGGGATTGGTCTGTTTGCTGTGATTGGCTCTTTTGTTTGTTCATCTACAGAAGCCTGGTGCTAATATGTGAGAACTAATCTCTCTGTTTACATTGTCAAAGTCCATCTTGGACTGAGCGGCTGTGAAGATTGCACAAGTTCTCAGGAATGTGTTCTGTGATTTTTATTTAGCCGTTTACTTGCTGCTTACAAATGCAATTAAAGTTTTAATGATTTTTTGCAGTTGATCTCCACTAAGTGGTAAAAACAGGTGTAAATTTTAACACCATCACATTCTCAGTATCTTTATTGCTCATTTCTTTAATTCCACCATCTGGCTCCGTTTCAAAATCTAATGAGTTCCCTTACTGTTTGTTGTCCACATTGGCAGGTGACTATGAACACCGTATGCTAACCACTCAGCTGATAGGGAATGTTTTCAATACATAACGTTCTATAAATGTTTTCTTTGAGCTATCAAAATGCTTTTGCAGTAACATTAGTAGAATGTTTTGTAACATCAGTGTGCATCAGAGTGAGAATGTTGCCTAGGTAGGAAGCTCACTAGATTTTAGAACAGAGCCTGTCATTCGTTCTGCGTTTATCTGTCTTTTGCACAGGCAGGTGTACAGGGGTCATCATAAATAAGGAATGCAAGAGGGCCTGCTGTGCCGTGTGCTGTGGTCTTCCCTGTCATTGCAGAAGGGCCGGCTAGCAGAGAGTTTAATCCCAGCTGACGTTATGTCACGGATGGAGGCTGATCCGCAGCAGGGGTCATGCATAGAAAGCTCATCGAAATTTCTGAGCTAGCGTTAGTCTTTCACTGTAACCGAGGAATGTGATTACGCTGTCAGTGGGGCGCTGATTTTAAACGAGACACTGTACACATATTTTCCTCCTGACATATGCAGCTAGAAAGATGCACTTCATTGTCAGTAGAGTCTGTACAAACTGCTGACATAAAGATCTGCATATATTAAGAAAAGCCCATCATTGTCAGAGCCGTAGTTTAGCGGCTGGTGCACAGGGTGCTAATGCAGACGATGTAGGTTTGAGTCTGACTCGCATCATTTTCCAGTCCTTTGTTGTACCTATTATATATAGGGTCAGTTTAATGCTACAATCTGCCTCTGTTTTGCCATCTCTGTTTGAAACATTAAAATTGCAGGTTAACTTGTATACTTTTTTATGACAAATGTTGAAAAATTTTCAAAGTACATTCCCTAGAAAATCAGATCTGACTGCTCAGATTATAAATCAATATTATGAACTTACAGTTGGAAATCAATAACTGCATGTTTTTGTTCATTTTTAACCCAAAATAGTGCATTTAAAAACACAGTATAAGGTGTAAGTAACACATACCTTTAGGCCTGTTATGAATAAACATTATTGGATATAAAATAACTTTGTGTTTAAGAACTTACACCTGTTTCTTCTCTGTTTGTATGTGTCTCCTCCAGTGGTCCATGTATATACGTGCTGCGGTAAGGAAAGAAAAGGGTCTTCCAATCCTTGTGGAGCTTCTTAGGATAGACAACGACCGTGTGGTGTGTGCCGTCGCCACCGCCCTCAGAAACATGGCCTTGGACGTCAGAAATAAAGAGTTAATTGGTAAGTTCCTCTTTCTTTAATTTACATTTATTTATATGGCAGATGCTTTTATCCAAAACGACTTACAGTGACGTCAACATATTAATTTTTATCAGTACTCGCATCCCCTGGGTTCGAACCCACAACCTTTGTGTCGCTAACGCAATGCTCTGCCAGAGCTACAGGAAGCCTGTATCTGATCCTGTTTGGTTTCAGTGGGGCTAGTTTGGGTTTGTTTGGCTTCCCTGTAATGCAGTTTACTGGTTCCTGTTTTAAGGGCTGGTTAGGAGAGCAGTTGATGCAGAGGTGAAGAGAAGATAACTGTTATTTTATTATTACAGAGTCCTGGCCGCTCATCGTTTCATTGGTTAGCAGGCAGATATTGGGGCTTTATTCACACACTAAATAATCAAGCCTTTTCAAAACAGCTTTTGAGATTTAAGATCACTTTATTCTGTCTTTTAGCATCTCACCTTTGCATCCATGATTAATTTTACATCCTTGATCACTGAATCTATGTTTAGGCTCATTTTACAGTCCTCATTAACATTTAGCTCTGAGATGGAAAGTGTGTGTGTGTGTGTGTGTGTGTGTGTGTGTGTGTGTGTGTGCGTGTGTGTAAATAGCCAGTTCAGTCCTGTTGTTTGAACCGGTATTAAAATGAAGATTGACTGTATAAAATAATTCAGCGAACAGCTTCAAAGAAACATCTTTTATCCCAGAGTTCAGATACACACACGCATTACATCCAGATATTCTGAGGTTGTCCTCTTTTGTTGTTTTGCCTCGTTTTTAACATGCAGTTAAAAGTGAATTTTAGTTTTATGTGCACAGAGTGTAACCTGGTGTTCTTAAGCACTTCCTGTACAGCAGGAATGTAATCTGTTCCTCCCTGTGGGTTTGAGGTTCGATGACATCATTGCTAAGAACAGAAGGAGGGGCTTTAAGGGGGTGTTAATTTTGGCTCCTCACTGTGTCTTCTGGGAGAATATTTGGGAAGCAAAAGAAAATACAGAAAAACAGTTTTAATAATGCAAAATATGCAAAATATGCATTATGAAACCAGCTTAAATAGAAACTGTAACATCATATGGTTTAAATTAAATTGAAGGAATGCTAATACAACCGCAATGGTTTTTACAGGTGTAAAACATCCAAATAATAGCAAAATAATAATTTTAGGAACTTTAATACTGTATTTTTTGCCTCTCTACTGCCATCTCTGTTTAAAACATAAAATTTCAGGTTTTACTTTAACTCTCCTATGAGTCACCTGAGTCAGTAGCTGAATTCTGAAACGATAATGTTTGTAATCCACAAGCCGACTGCTCCAACATCCAACATCGGACGTGATGCAGGCAGACTGTTAGTCACGCCTGTGGATGAGTTACACAATAATGTGATTTGTGAACTAAATAGTTCTCCAACCTTTTAGGTGAAAAAAACGTCTTCAGGCGTTAAAATAGGTGGAAATTTATGTAGGTAAACAGACCACGATGAGACGCGTTCTTCCAAGGACTTGAAGATGCAAAGCTTGGTGGATTTGTTGGACATGTTTGAAGCTGTGCTGTAACTTTGGGAACAGCTTTACTCGGCTTGTTTTCAAGGTTCGACATTTCGGTTGATGGAGAGGGATTTGAAAAGTTCGGATCCGTTATTAAAAGTTTCATCCAGGATTTGATGACCAGAGGTCTCATGTTTGCCACCCACTTACAGGAAAAGAAAGAAAAGGTGGAGTGTTCTGTTGACAGGCCTTTGGAGAAATAACTGTGTGTGTGCGCGCACATCTGTGTGTACGTGTCTGCCCGACAGTCTGTGTGTGTATGCGTGTGTCAATGTGTGCGTGCATGCATGCATGCATGTGTGTGTGTGTGCATAAACTTTTGTGTCTGTGTGTGTTCATGCGTGTGTGTGCATAAACATCTGTGTGTCACACACTGTGTGTGTGTGTGTGTGTGTGCCGGTGACCAATTGACTTCCTCCCTCCCTCAATTTGAGATAGTCTTCCCATCTCTCCAGATCTCATCTGCTGCCTCATGCACCTGCTTGATCATTTTTCTGTCTTTTCTTCCTTTATCTTTCGTCTCTTTATCATTAGAAAATTGCCAGCGGTGCTTCAACCCAAAAAAAACTGCTTTATAATAATGACACATAAGAAAATCACCACTTTAATGTTTAATTTTAGCAGATAGAGAAAAAAAAATCCAGCGTCCGATCTATCTCTCCTTCCTCCATCTTCATCTCTCTCAAATCTTCAGGAAATGCCTTTGCTTTTACTCCAATATGACAGACATCAAACACAGCACTATAGCTTTAGAAAAAACACAACGCCCTCCTTTCAAATAATCGCCAGGGCGGCTGATTTCCAATTTAATTTGCTCCCTAACCTTTAAGAATAATTTAGTTTTAGGTCTGGCTTTGAAAGCATCATTGTTTATCCTTTCATATCCAGCTTGGTTGTTTTCTGCCATTGGACTTTGGGTAAAAAAAACTGGGTAAAAAAAACTCTGTGGACTCATTTAAATGTTATTGCAGGATAAAAGCTCACAAAGATTCTGCCCAAAGAATCATTCTCCCCTTTTCACCACCGTGTGACATTTTAGACCCTCCGGCCGGCTTCATAAAACGCTTCACCAGCTTTCTTTGAACTTCTTTGATGGAGAACATTAATGGTCCTCATTTTATTGGTGTCTCCTTTAATATATAAACATACAATATCATTGCAGTGGTTATTTACTCGTATTTGTTTTACCTCAGAGGACAAGAGATAATTGATACTATCTGCTACAGAAAACCATGTGAATCTCACAAGTGCAAACATACACGTGATCACATGTGAAATGTGTGGTTATAGAAAACTATCATGTGAACTCTCTTTGTAAAAACCTATTGGATCACATTTGGTGATGTAATCGAGATGTGATACACATATCCACATGTTTTATGTGCTTTACATGTGGAATTCATAATCACACAATCACATGTTTTTGCACATGTGAAATTTTTACTGTACTTAACTTTTTGCTTCTAATTTAGTCACCTAGACTCTAGCATGAAAGCAGCTATAATGAAACACTGTTAGATCTGTCTGTCTCTGTTCATGTCTGTGGATACGTGTGTATTTCTGGTGCTCATGACGGGCCCTGCAGCTGATTGGCTGTTTTGTAAGAGCTTCTATAGGCTGGAGGGCTCATACTTATCTCTGATTACCCACAAGTCCTTGTACCCCCGAGAGCCTGTAGATGAGACACTCCAGCGAGTCAAGGTTAGCCTGCAGTCATATTCAGCTGCTGCCGTTTCCATAACACAGCCATCACGGTTCCATAGAGACAACAGGGAACGTTGTTAGAATGTCGGCCAATGTTTCCTGAACGTTCTATAAATGTTAATAAACATTGTTGCAATAACATTAGTCAAACTTTTTTTTACATAATGTATCATATATTAAAAGAAATTGTTTTTAGTGGAACGTTTTTAAAATATTGCAGAATTCATAAGGGTTTGAATTGTGTTCTTTAAACCAAGCAACAACTTTCATACAACGCCTAAAAACTGGAAGTTTTGAATATTCATATTTAATATTTACATCATATATAAATAACATTTTTTTATGTTTTTGTTACTTAATGGAACTTATGTTATTTATTCAGTGCAGGTCTAACCCATTTTTCCCATTAAACAAATAAAACTGAGAAAATGTTGATTGTATCTGACAGTTATCAAAACACAAACACTTCAAATTAAGACACAATCTTTTAATTCAATTTGGGTGTAACAAAGGGGTTCACTGGAGATTAGACCAACAATAGCACAGATCTTTTGATCAATATGTTTAACCGCTTTGTATTCAGTAAATATCATGTTTTTCCCAGTTCCTTTCAGAGAAATCTCACATCTCATTGGACCGCCTCCATATTGTCAGCTCACACAAAAAAACAGACCATTCTGCCTGCGGATGCGAGATAAGACGACACCAATTAACTACAGGCTTATTGATAATAACACCAAGCCCTTTTGCAATATGCTTGATGTTGAAAATTACGTCTGTTTCTGCCTTCTGAGATCATTTGGAATTAGTGCAAAGAGTTGAACAGTCTTAGATTAATTTCATTAGCCGTGCGCTTGTGGGATGAAATAATTAGCTGCCGGAACGAGAGAGTCTCTCACGTCTTTCAAAGGTCAAAATATTGGAGTGGCTGGAGAAATCTGAAAAGTACTCAGTAACAAAGGTCTCTGTATTTCTTTTAATGAAACTGAATTGCTACATTATAAAAGATCCACTTAATTTAAAAAGTATTAATGTGTTTTGAGTTTTCTGTCTCCTTCTTGGTTAAGCTGAGAAAATTCTTGCGGTGTAGCCAAAAACACAACAGAATAAAAATGAAGACATTTCTGATCTTTCCTGAAGCTGTTTACAATTTCTGACAGGAACGCTGGAGGTTTTTAAACACTACAGTGTTGAATGTAGATGATTCGATTCATCTCTGCACCCCCAATAAGGTGATTGTGTGGTTTCTTGTCATGTTGACTGGATGCAGTTGTAGTTTATTTCATGTTGAATCCTCTTTCCAGAACTTTCATGAAAATTAAGTGTTAGGACCTCAGGATCTCTCAGTCTTTTAAATGTCCCCCTCTAGATCTGTGAAAGGACTCAATTTAACAAACCCACATATTCCAGCGGTAACATTTAGAAATGATCACTGTGTCATTGCAAATGGAGTTTGGAGCAGTGCGGTTTATCTTTCTGTGTGCTTAAAATTGATACTGTATTTAAAATTGAGTGTTGGAACCGGTGTATGAATCTAAAGCAGAGACATCTTTAAACTTACCGTCAGAAACTGAGCATCTACAGTAAATTTTTCCCACAGACTTTCATAGGAACCAGAATGAATTTGGCTTTTCCTGCATGATGAATTATACTGGTGTTTGTGAAGAGCACTTCCTGTACCTATTATTATGATTATGAATGCTTGTGTGAATTCTAGCACTTAATATAAGTGTGCCACTGTCTCATGCTTTAACAAAACACACACACACACACTGAAACACAAAACTCATTTTTCAGGTCAAGTTTTTTTCAGTGCTTTGTGAGTTTTGCCAAGTCAGTTTTAATTACACACTTCCTGCTGTTCTTCTAATGTTAGAGTTTTCTCATTTTTTCCGTTCTTTTCTCAATAGTGTGAGTCACAGACTGCAGTCAGTGAAACAAGCCCTTCACAGAAATAATACGGCGGCACTCCGACACAGACTGAAGTTGTCACAGTTCTTGCTTTATTATATTCCAAATTAAGAATACATTGTGTAACAATAGTGTCACTGACTGTAAAAAATGTGACTCTGACTGTCATAATTACTGCAGCACTAATCACCAAATTCCCATTTGCTCTCTCTCTTTCTCTCTTTTGTCTATGTCTCTCGCTCACACTTTTACCTCAGGTAAGTACGCAATGCGGGACCTCATTCATCGCCTGCCGGGTGGGAGCAATGCTAGCGGGGCCACTGGCAACAGCACAGCAGGTAAAACCATGTGTGACGACACGGTTACGGCTATATGCTGCGCTCTGCACGAGGTCATCACCAAGAACATGGAGAACGCTAAAGCCTTACGAGACGCTGGTGGCATCGAGAAGCTAATTGGTATTGCTAGGAGTAAAGGAGACAAGTAAGTATATCTTTGCCAATGTTGACACTTATTGTTGATGGAGACCATGAGGAAAAGGACAGGGAATGATGGGTAGAAGAGGGCGGAACAGAATTCCATCCCCTTTGGACCCCCAAAGGGTAGCTGTCCATAATGCCTGTTCAAAAACGTTTGTGCCAGCAACTTTAAGAACAGTTGAGTCAGACTTTAATAAGTGTTTCGTGAGCTATAAGGGCAAGATGTCTAGAGATCATACATGCATTCAGTAAGCGCATACAGTAAGGGTGTGCTTAGTCAGGGCTTGGTACTTTGGAGTGCATGCAAGTTTGTGGTATACTATGCTAACATGCGATTCATTTTCCTAGACTGGTTGGCAGATATGTTACTGAGCTTTGGTTTTGTAATATATGTGATGGATAATTAAAAAGACACTTATTGTGATGACATAAATAAAGGGATTTTCTAAGCAGTCACCAAATGCAGAACTTATTCAAAGTTCTCTCAGCCAATGAAATTGACTTGGGGTCCAGGTGGGTCTGATGTTTCCAGGCTCATTTATCATACTTTGTCTTGCTTTGTGCCTGCATGGACCTAGTGCTGTTTTGCTCTCGATAACTTATATTTTCCAGCGAAATAGTTCCGCGTATACGCCTGCATATGAAAGGGATGAGTCAGACTTCAGTAAGCATTTCATTAGCTTCAAGGCTACATAAGCTACAGATGTACAGAAACGTACATCCAGAGTTCAGCCAGCAAGCACTCGTTCATTCAATGCTTCCTGAAAAGGAATAAAACAAGTTATACAACTTGTATAAAAGAAGATTCACCCTAAGCAATGTGAACAGACACTTTGGATTTGCCTTGTTCTTTTTTGGACCACTTAGATAGTAAAATAAAACAACAAACCACAATGTTACTGTATGTTACAGTGATTTTATCATATACAGTTTACCAGAATTTAATTGGCTGTATTGTACTGTAACACACAGCAGCAAATTCATTGTTTTACCTCAACATCCAGTCTGAATCTAAACCTTTTTTACTTTATTCATCAAAGCTTTTCTATATATAAATATTGTTCTTCTAAAGTTCATGATTGAAAAATGACTTCCAGTTCTGTTTGAGTCAAGATTCATGGTGTAAAAGACATTCGTCCAGCCTGCATTAAGCTGCAACCAATTACATTAGTTATTTAAACCCCATTTAATCCAGTATGGAGGTGACAGCTGCTTCCAGTGTCCTGCTGAGAGGTTTTCAAAGGAATGAACCAGTTGGGTGCTTGTTTCTCAGTATGAAGCACAAATATAACCAGGTAAACATAGCGAGCAGAGCTGTCGTTGTGTTATGTTTGTATTTAACTAAGCCGGATACACACTGAGGATATGTATAGTTACATATAGGACATATAGAGTGTTTACATTAGTGAAAGTACTTCCATCCAACAAAAACATCTCTAGTTCGTTGCTAGTGTAAATTTTGATTCATGTTTTTACTGGTTCTTGATTGTTTTGACCGTAGAATAAACAGCACTGAAGAACTGTGCCTCAAAACTGTGGCTCAAAAAATTGAGGCTGGCAGAAATTTACCTGAAGAAAATTTTGATATGGAAAACTGCGTTAGCAACAAATATCTATTAGTATTTGTAAAATTTGTAAGTGTTTACTCAGCTTAACTCAAACTATTTACTGTGTGCTAATATTCTGTGTCCAGTCTCTAACTTCATAGCTAGAATGTTTTAAACACCAAGGGTTAAATGTTGTATTTTGTTTTGCATTGTGTTAATATCTTCATTATAATAGACGAGAGAAATCCAATGTACTGTTTTACCTCTAAAAGTCCAATTCCTCATTTTTAGGAAGGAAAAATGAATGGTGTTCATTTGCTCTGTTAAAGTCATGTTCACTCAAAGACAGCCAAGATTTTCCGACTTCATTTGAAGTGCCAATTGGAAATTGTTTCATTGTGTTCTATGAGCAGAAACGGATCGACTCCGCTCGACAGAAGACAAATGACACAGATGTTTCGTCAAATAAGCTGAAGTCAAATAATTTGTGTCGTGTTTGAGAGCCGAACGGCAGTTTCTTTTATTTGTAGCTCATTGTTAATCATAATAAAAGCTACTGTCTGTGTGAAATGTTTTTACAGAAACAAGTTTCTATCAAATACTTCCATTGGAACCGTCGTGTGAGAAACAATAGTATGAGGGGTTTTATTTTCTGTGGTGGTAATTTTTAATCCCTTGTGTGTAACCCTACAGTCTCAATGTTTTGTAAACATTTGAGCAAACCATTTGCTTGTGTCAGTGGATTTTGGAAACCTTAGATTTGTGTTTTTTATATTATTTCATGGCCTTATTAGAAATGACTTCCTTTTCAAATAAATATAATAGAAAAGGTATTTATATTAATATATTTATTTATGTATACTAATAAGCACAAAGTAATACGTCTCTCTCTCTTTCTTATTCCCTCTCTTTCTTACACATTCTCTCTCTCTCTCTCCCTCACTTACTCTCTCTCAGGCACTCTCCTAAAGTGGTGAAGGCAGCATCTCAGGTTCTCAGTAGCATGTGGCAGTACAGAGATCTCCGGAGCCTTTATAAAAAGGTAGGTGATTTGTTTTCGCTCACAGCAGTTCTATCCGTCCCATCCCGGATGCTCTACCTAGCATGCTAACTGATCTCACGCTGCTGTCCCAGTATCTGTGTTTGATCTTTCAGAGAAAATAGTTGGAATAAAAATAAAGGGCATTTTTGTACTACCACACAAACACAGGAAGATGTGCTGTGTATTCAGCGCGACACCTTGCAGCAGACTGTGAACATTAATCGGCGGTGACTAACGAATAAAGCTCCATTGAGCAGTAACCGGCAGACTGAGGAGTTGTTTCCATTCAATAAGTGTTTGTTAAACCTTGTGCCCTCGCTATTGTGTGTCTGCATTCAACGCTCCATCACGTCTCTCTCGCAGATTATTCAGGCAAACTCCAGCCTTGACTAACGCTGAATTCATTCAGAGTAGCGTATTGTAAGTCCCACGCAGTATTTGTTAATAGATTGACGTAAAAAGACTAGGTGTGTGTGCGCTGTGTTTCTGTGGCATAGCAATTTAAAGCTGACTGTCAAATAAACCAGCCAGTCTTGTTTTTTTAATTACAAATCATTTTTAGCTGACCTTTAGGGCCAATAAATAGCCAACGTGCTCTTGAAAGTTAAATTAAGGGCATTGGAAATTAACCCATTTATATGAAGCAGGCTAGACTGTTTAGGGTTTATTCAAACAGAGCTCCAAAAGGCAAAAGAGTAAATAGTTACTACAGCCTCTTAAAAAGCTGCAATTCATCATGTTTTTGCTTTAAAATGACCAAAAATAAGTTACTAAGCAAGTGCATGACAGACCAGTGATTAAAAAAGGTCTCTTTAAATTAACCTCAGTCACAACAGTAAGTTTATATTAAATTTTTTCACTTCGGCTGTCGGTTGGATTTCCCAAGAAATGTCAGTATTGTAAAGCACATATAGTAACCTGTAATTTTATGTTTTAAACAGAGATGGTGACAGAGAGACAAGTTAAGGATTGCAGCTTTAATAATGAAAATCCTTTTATTATTTACTCACACCTATGTCATACCAAACCCATATGTAATGCACAAACTTTACAAAATGTGGTAGAAATAAAAAAAGAGTTGTATAAGGATGGTGTTTTTAGTTCTGACTGCTGTCCCCCTATAAGCAGAAGCCCTTAAGCTTCTGAGACTAAACCGTTTCCCCTCATTGGGCAACGTATACCCTGACAGATGTGATGCTTGGTGGGCGGACCTCCCTGACTCCACCCTCCAACACCTGGCCCCACCCTCACACCACTGTGCACAGAGGGCATCGCAAAATTTCAGCTGAAGGAGATAGAGAGGGACGCTCCATTGACCTTTAAAAATGGGAAAAGGTCACGAGGCGGCGAGATGAGTTCTGAAGTGTTTGCAGAAATGCCTTTACAATCAGAACAGAGTTCTGAACTATGGCAGAATAAACAGTCTAGGTTCTTAAAGCCTGTATGATGCAGGGTTTGGTATTTCTCTAATGATATGTAATTATGGCTGTTTGAAAGTTTACCCCGCTGAGCTCGCTGGCATCAAAACGAACACCATTACAAACTCCAATTTCAAGCACATATACTATTAATTACCCTCTGTCTCTTTAAATATTTAGAGGGCTTTACAAATTGAAAGTAGTGCACATTATAATAAAAGGGGCTAATTAGACGGGACGCTAATTTATGCTAGCTTAATATAAATATTATTGAACAGGAGCAACAATGTTTAATGTGAAGTGAATAGCTGGGCTGTGTTCTCATGCCGCCCTCAGGCAAAGCATTGAACAGCAGCGCAGACATTACAGCTGACAGATAATGTGACCCAGTCAAGGTCACAGACACCCTGGGCTGTAAGCGCATCATCAGAACTGAAGTCACTAAGTCCAGTATTGCTTGTATCCGGTACTTGTATTGATTTGTATTGTGGGAAAACTCCCATGTGTTCTGTTCGGTTCGGTTCTAGTGGGTTCATGTGGAGCGAGCTTTTTAAAACATCACAGGTTTTCTCCTGATACCACAGCTGCCTCTAAAGATAAACAGCATAACTGTGTGCCTTTTAAAAACATGTCTAGTGACAATTTGAGGTTGTAAGAACGTTTCACTAACGCTTCCACTAAGTGAACTAGACAAAGCAAGAGAAATGATTATAATTTAATACCAAACATTAAAATGTATAAAGTATAACAAGTATAAATTGTTATAAGTTATAAAGTCACACAGTATTTGCATGTGATGTACTTTCATGCTTATTTTAATTTTATGTTGTAACTTGGCAACATGACACAATTGAATTAATTCAGGTGGTTTGTTAAAAAGCTGTATGTGGGCTAGGCTCAGTAGGCTCAGTTCGGGGTGGGGGGGCTTTGTATAGATTTTCAAACATGTCTCAAACTAACCTGTTTCTTCAGCCAGCACAGCTGAGCCCTGGAAATGTCACAGGGGGTATTAAGCAAAGGGCAGCAGGAATGAAATTGCTATTATTAACATTTGCAGAACCCCCGTCTCTCGTCTCATGAGTGTATAATGACAGTTGTTCCAGGTAGATGCGTTTTTCTCTGTCAAAATGAAAGGTGTCAATTGGATGAGTCTGGCCACCTGAGGTGCGATTTTTCTTGTTTTGGGTGGCATGACACACGGCTAGAGAGAATAACAAAGACAAGAGGGGTGTTAGGAAACAAGGAGTTCCGGTTGCCAGACATTGCCCAGAGTTATGAGCGATGGCCGAGCGCCCAGAAATTATCTGTGATCATTTGGTTTTAATGCTGCTAGTTAGCATGGAGGCACTTTTATGCTATAGCATTTTACACTCACTTAATATTGTATCGCGACCGTTTGCTGGTAAGATGTGTGCATGCAAACAACAAACACAGATCAGCTAGTGTTTGAAAATGTGTATTGTATTTGTGTACCAAAAAATGTGTAGGTTTCCATAATGTTTTCATAACGTTTTCAAGTAACAAACATGCCATTTTTAAATTTTAAATCTTATAGTTTTATGCACATTTTGTATTGTTGTTTTTTAGTTATAAGAACATTGTTTAAACATTTTTAATTGAGTAATGTTTTTAAAACGTTCCATTTATGACTTTTAAATGCTTTTTATAACTTTTAGAGGAATTTTAGAGAACATTAGCCAATGTTTTGAGAACGTTTCCTGTTAGCTGGATAAGTGTTTGTTTAAATTACATTTAAAACCCTGTTTTATTTGAAAGCATTTGTCCAGTAATGATGTAAACATTTTAATATTTTCAGTGCACACATAAAATGAATTTAAAGTTATAGTAAAAGTTAGACACAATTATGACTTTGGAGGAGTGTAGACAGATTCCAACTCCACTGATTAGGTGTGTGTCTTTGAAAAGCCCAAAAGGTTTTGGCTCGGCTCAGTCAGCACGTCCAAGAATTGGACCAAGATGAAGTGAAGTTCTAGCCTGAGAGAAGACAGTTTCTTACGCCATTGATCTTCTGTTTGAAGGTTCACTCATGTTGTGCTGAGAACTGTTAGGTTCAGCTTGGCAGACTCCCAAGATGCAATTCTACAGTCACCCCCCCCCCCCAACTCTCTCCACCAGAAGTAGGATATTCAGTTGTCAGAAAATCCCTTGGGAGTCAACACAGCAAGGGTGTCGCTCCTGGCTCCTTCCGCCTCTGGGGGTAAAATAATGAGTCCTTGCCATTGGCTTCCTTCAGAGCAAATTTCCCCACCCAGTTTTTCCCTCCTGTGTGACTGTTAAGCAGCATTATTCAGGAATCATAGGTGATAAGGTTGCCACAACTGACTTATCTTCTCATGGTCTGCTTGGTCTTTTTAGAACACGTCTCATAGCGGCTCTTCATGCACGGTTGCCTCAGTGTTTCCCTGAAAACCCTTCAGTCGGATGCATATTATCCTGATAAAGAAAGCAGGGAGCTATGATCCGTGATAAACGTATGCAATTAGAATCTTTAATCATACTGAAACTCAGTCTTCCTGAAAGTATTGTTTCCAAATGACAGATCCACTTCAAAAGGTGTATCCGTCCATCATCCATCCATCCTGTTGTCGTTTTGCAGACTTCTATCTTCTATCCATAGCGACTTACAGTGCATCCAAACTATACATTTGATACCATGAGTGTTCCCTGGAAATCAAAACCTTTATCCCATAGCCAACCCAACCGACCATCACACAAAAGCAAAATAGTGTCTCCATTTTTGGGAGCCTAAATGTTCGCATAGCACTTAAAAAACACAACTTAAAGGAAATGACAAAGTTCTCAGCTGAAGAGGCCTTTAGCAGCCAGGCGACAAGTGGCATTTTTCTCATTTTTTGGCTTCTCCTCACACCCCTTGGAGCTTTCAAACACCTGTCCAGTGTCATTATTTGTAACAGGCACAATAGTAGCAGGGCAGTGGCGTTTACACTGGTGGAGTTCAGCCATGCTGGAAAAATGGAGCAGCTTTGAACTGCACAGAGTCTGAAGAAAACGTCTCTTTGATCTCTTCCACATCTCTGTAAGGAATGTCACTGAGGGGCAAACAGGATGTCAGGGGTAGATTTTGTGTTAAAAAACCTGTTCTGTCAACTGAAACATTATTGTCTCCTTGTCAGTTGAATCTTATCGATGAATATTGGTAGTGTTTGAGAATTAAATTTGTCAGTTCTTCCTTTAACTCTTTCTGAGGTATGTTTTTTGTCTCAGAAGTTGGTTTGTCATAGCATGATTATATGGAGATCTTAGCGTTGTCACATGTATGGGAAAGTTCTTTCTTTGCTTATCTTTGCCTTATTTTGTGGTTTCATGTAAGCACAAAGCAACATGCATAGGTGTCAACAAAAAAATATACATCTTTTATTTTGACTTTTATTTAGTGTTTACACTCATTTTAATAAGTTGAGCAGCTGCCACATTTAACAACGTCGACCTTGTGGGCAGAGAACTTCTGAATTTGACTTTCTAGTTACATGGTACTTCGCAAACTCTGTTTCATTCTGTCTCTCAGCTCTGATCAGTCGCCCCATTGATTCACGGTTTGGGTGACGTGTCACAGGGCCACTGGCTTTAGTTTATCTCCTCCATCAGCTTTTCAGCCGCCTCAGTCGCACATCAAACAGCCGTCCTCAACAGCCACTGACTCTAGATCAGTTGTTCATTGATTTTTGTACCTGCATTCGTTCATTGATTTCTCTAATGACTCCACAGCAGTGACAAAATAACAGTGGGCTAATGTAGCGTGGGCTACACAGGGCTACAAAAACACAGATTTGTTCACAGAAAGTGTCCTGTATATCAACAGTGTTTACTGTGTTTAAGACAAACACTCAAACAAACGTATTGGTCTTGAACGTACGTCTTGTGTAAGTTAGTTTATTAGATTTAGAAAAATGTATTGCACAAAAACTGCTTCAGTGATATTTCTCTATATTTGTGATGGTCCACGAGGGCCGGATTATTATCTGAGGAATATAATGATGTCGGGCTGATATGTTGACCTTTGTGTAGTGATTTATGGAGAAGGGGTGGTATATAATGTTATTTTGACTTATTCGTTTGCAATGGCAAGATTTTTTCCAAGTTAAAAAACTGTGTCTGTCTGTTGTTTGTTTCTTGTTTGTGGGAATAAATACATGTTTTGTTAACAGTTAACCTGAGGTAGTTGGTTTTTATGTTGATTAAACACCTGAAAGCACTTGTTGTATTTAAAGAAAAATGTCATTTCTGTGTTGTAATGTCTGTTTCTTTTATTGTTTTCTCCAGGACGGTTACTCACAGTATCATTTTGTTGGCTCTGCGTCAACAATAGAGAGAGACAGACAGAGGCCGTACACATCCTCCCGTACACCCTCCGTATCCCCGGTCAGAACCTCCCCCAACGCCCGCTCAGGTGAGTGTCTCCCTGCGCAATAAACTGGCTGCTGTCCGTGGTGCTGAAATTACAGCGGCGGTCCGTAACTCCTGCTCCCTACCGCCATCTATTAAAGTTAAAATGAACAACTGCTGTGAGAACAAATTACAAATACAGCAACCAGATTCTCTGCTTTCTGTTTACAGACGGATATTCTGTAAACAAAATTGGCAAAATCGGACCCGACCGTCTTAAATTGTAAATTATTATAAGCTTATAATTTTAAAGTCTTGAGTTTGTGTGGAACATTGATCTGTAACGTATTTGCTCAGTAACTTCTGTTCACATTTAACCAAAGTTTACATAAAACAATCAAAATAAAACTGATACAATGCTGCAAAGCTGATTTCTCGGTGCATCATGGGACTGTAGGTTAATGATCCGCACTGCTGTTGTGGTTAGTGGATTCATGGCCGACTGAACGTGGCTGTTTTCCGGTGGACTTAGCATCCCGCTGAGGCAGAAAAGTACTTTTCCAGCTTTTGTGAGGGCGCTGACAGGGGCGGTTAAGCTGCAAAAAAGGAAGTTTAGACCTAATGGCTCTTTAAAAGGTGAAGAAATGTTTTATTCTTTCCTCAGCATCAGATTTTGCGTTGAATTCCCCAAGAAGGTGGTTCCTGGTTTGTTTGGAATAAATTCGTAGATCAAACCTTTAACTGCTTCTAAATCATTTAAATAAAATAATATTTTGATACATATTTTTGTTTTAAAGGTTTAATGTTTTGCACACGACTGAAAATAGTGACTTGTGGTTAAGTTTGTGAGTTAGATATGAACTCATGTCTTAAACTGAAAAAACACACAAGATGCCTTTTTCTTTAGTAGTTTATTAAAAGATCCAGTTATGAGTCGGATATGAATCGGACGACCCTTGCTACAAACTGTCTGTTGTGTGTGTGAAAAGAATAACTGCTGTGTTGTCTTTAAATTATAGTGGACTATTCAGCCTTCATATCGCAACTTCACATCTCAAACTAAAGTTGAATTTCTTTTGCTGAGGTGCCGTTGATTCAGAAACACTGTGTTTCTCAGCGGCTGCGTCTGTAACATGTTTTCTTCATCTTTTCTTTAAAGAAATTGATTTAGTGACTGCTTGTTTTTTGTCTCAGTCAGATATCTGTGAATGTTCCTGTCAGCCACTTGCCTACAATTGGTTTCCTGTTGTTTTGTTGTCCATAGGGTGTTTCTAAAATGAACCACAGTGTGTTCGTGGAAAATAAAGAACAGCAGATTTTTGGAAGAGATCAAAGCACACATTTGGGCAGGAGGGGCACTTGAAAGGGAAAAACACATTGTTGTCTAGCAAGTGAACTGAACTGGCCCTGTGCTTCTCATCTAGCGTTTGAAACGTGACAGCGGCGCTCTTATCTCTCATGCTAGATTAACTTCTTTAAGATACAGTTCAACTCAGTTTCAAAACAGCCCAATAAATAACATTATAACTCTGATATTGCTTCTGATACTAATGATAACTGTTTTTTGCTCATTTAAAGAGGTACATAAACAGCCTTTAACACAGAAATGGGAAAAATCTCTTCCCTTCATTTTGGCCATGCCCACTTTTCAATGCAGGGGTCCACAATGGGGTCAATGAGAACTTGGACTCAACTGAAGACATTTAAAGCAATAACTCCCTCAAACGCAAAGATTAATTTATAAATATTAAATATTCAATAAATATTTATATTTAAAAATATAAATATTCATGTATTTACTCATCTTGTGTTCAGAGATGTGACAGTATAGATTATGAGTGAATGATGACAGTTTTTCTTTCTGGCTAAACTCATTAACTTTAATGAACACCAGTGAATTTTTTTCCCGTTGTAAAAAATAATGAAAATCTATATTAAGCTCGTGAAAATTATGAGAGAAGATATTAAAGAGATCTGACATTTAAAATTCAATCTAACCACTTGAAGTGAAGAACCTGTGAGAAACTGACAATAAAATGAAACCAATCTTTCACACATAATTTACTCGTCTCTGTTGACCTCACATTGAGAAACACGGATAAATGTGTTTGAGTCGAGAGCTCAAAGGTGGAGTTCTGTCTAATTATTAATCCATGTTTATATTATCAGTAGGTAACAAGAGATTAGATTAAAAGTACAACTGAGTTTATTCCTGATTTTCCTGAGGTGGAGTTTTAAAATAGAATTATAACATGTTCCGGTTCTTGATTTTGACTGGTTGGGCTGCATTCTAAGTTGTTGTAAAATACTCTATAAACGTACATCTGTGACCTCATTACATCAGTATTAATGCACCGCTACATCTGTGCGTTGCTGTTTGTAAAGAACTATTTTTATGCCGGTTTGCTGTATGTTTGTTTTATGAAACGCAATAAAACCAGCGAAATTGTGATTTATTTGGCCTTTATTGCTTTAAAATCAAATTCCAATTGTACTTCTAATGACATCACAGATTATGAGCAAGAAATCCGTACATCACTTATGTACATGATGTCATCGTTACTTAAGACTGAATCATTTATGTGCATATTTATGCAAAATGATGCATTGTGGGAAATCAGTGATTAGATTAGGAGTCATATTAAGGCGGTTTAGAGGAGAATAAAGTAGATGCAGTTATAATATGATTATGGGTCTGAAATAATGAGTCTTCTAATGTTTCTCTTGGCTGTTGTGGGTTGAATTGTGCTGTGAGCTGTGATTTGTGCCTTTGGTGATGGCATGAGGTGTGTGACATAGTAAACATGGTTGACGAGGACAGTAAAAAATGACAGTTTAGGGGTGGAGTTAGGGGACATAATGGACAGTTTGTACAGTAAAAAATGTCTATGGATGGGACGCATAAATCACATATGCAAGTGTGTGTGTGCTGCAAGTGTGTATGTGGGTGTGTCTAAATCCTTCTGTGCTGGTAAAAGGGTCTTCCATGCTTGTGAGCCCTTGGGCAGCTGTGTGCTTTGGAGATAGCACTGCTGCCCACTATCCAGGGATCCGGGCTTTATCGGACCAGGCTGGAGGGAGGCCGGAAGAGGAGTGGTGTTGATCCGGTTAGAGCATTGAGGCCGGAAGGAGATTTTTAGGCAGAGGGAAGACTCATTTGTGATCTCTGTGACCTTCACGCAGCTGTGCTGGAGTGCCTGAGATACAGAAGTTGGAAACAATCAGTGCAAGACAGAGGCGGGAGAAACCGGGTCAAACTGCCTGAATAGAAAATCAAATTATACGGCTGAGATATTTCAAGAGCACTTTTGCTGTAATAATGATTGTGACTGTAGCAGAGAATTTATCATGTAGTTTGTTCTTGAACAAAGATGAGACCTGGATCATTTGACTTTCTGCTTAAAAATGATGAAATTGTTGTGTGTGTGTGTATGTGTGTGTGTGCCTGTTTGTGCGCATGTATGTGTGTGTGCGCATGTGTGTGTGTTTGTGTGCATGTATGTGTGTGTGCGCATGTGTGTGTGTTTGTGCGCATGTATGTGTGTGTGCGCATGTGTGTGTGTTTGTGCGCATGTATGTGTGTGTGCGCATGTGTGTGTGTTTGTGTGCATGTATGTGTGTGTGTTTGTGTGCATGTACATGTGTGTGTTTGTGTGCATGTACATGTGTGTGTTTGTGTGCATGTATGTGTGTGTGTGGATCTGCAGCCAGCGCCCCTGCCTCACCCAGAGAGATGATCAGCCTCAAGGACAGGAAGAGCGACTATGACCCCAATGGAACCAACGCTGGTTACCATGGAAACAAAGGAGAACACACTTCCAGAAAAGACGCAATGGCAGGTGTGTGTAACTGTAAGATCGCTGATGTCACTACACAAAACGGTCATGAAGTTTCTTTTTTTAGTACTGTTAACTTCGTATTAATAATAATTCTGGTTTACTGTTAGTTTGCTGTTTGGTGATGCTGCGTTTTAATGGACTTTTAATGGTTTTAAACATCTTCTGCGCATTCATGGTCTTGCTCTTATCCCACAGTTCATACCTCCACAGGAACTTCTACGTTGTTCCGGAACTCGTACGAACCTTCAAATGATGAGATCAAACACAACCAGGTAAGCGCTGACACAGCTAACAGCAAACGCTCTCAGAACGTTGTGTAATGCTCTCTAAAAGTTAGTTCTCAGTTAGCATTCAAAGTGTTTTTGCAGTAATGTTGGTAGTTATTTTTAATCATGTAAAAGTCAAAATATCATGTAAAAGTCAAAATTTAAACATAATTTATGAGACTTTTTTAAGTTACATTTACAAAATTAACCAAATTTCAACACATTTACACGTGTCGAAAAATGTATCTAAATATCTAGATGTTTTGAACATTCCTATAACTTTCAAAATATTTTTTATTATTTAATAGAAATGTTAGGGAAATGTTTTTGCAATCTAAAATTGGTCGCTGGGAGTTCTTAGGCAGATGTTTTTGAGAATGTTCTAAGAACATTCCCTGTTATCACTGTATTCTCCAGCTATAAATTGTCAGGGTTGGGAACAGAGGAAGTTGGGCAGATGTCTGTGGCAGTCTTCGGAAACAAACCGTATGTTGACTCAGTTGACAGAAACGCTTTCCCAGGCGAGCAGCTGTGAGGCGGCCGGCGCTGATAAGCCTGGCTTGCGTGTGGATATTTCCTTTCTGTAGCTAGAGAGAATTCAGAGCTGCATCTATTTCAATTAGTAACGTCTCATTTTCTGCCTCAAATCCCTCCGTTAGCGGAAGATTCTCTGAAGGAGGTGAATGTAAAGAAACTGTAATCTGAACACAAACCGTGTGGCTTATTAGCTTTTGTGAAACACAAAAATACTTACTTTTTTCATCATAATGAAAATAAAACTGTAAGTTGACAAGCTTCAAAAGGAACCATAAATGTATCCTAAAGCAGTTTTCAAATTTTAGTAGTTTCAAAATTTTCTAACGCATCTCTCTCTGCATTGCTCCGCCCTCAGAATAACACACATTCTGTGCAACACATGCAGTGAAAGGTGGTGTACACGCCCCCTTTTTCTCATTGGCTATGAGAGTGTTATTGCGTTGTGGTGGAACGGTCTGATCCACTTTGTTTTTGACTTAACAAAGTGGGTCTATGAATTAACTTACAAATGCTTGTATTTCTAAGGTCCCAGCTCCACCCACACCACAGGAGCCCCCACACACAGACTATGAGGCATATCCCATCTACCAGAACTCTACTAGGAACTTTGAGGAGCAATTTTTTGAGGACCAGGTCCATCGTCAACCTCCCGCCACTGATCTGAATATGCATCTGGGACTCAAGTCCACGGGGAACTATGTGGACTTCTATTCTGCTGCCCGCCCCTACAGCGAACTCAACTACGAGACGAGTCACTATCCCGCCTCTCCAGATTCCTGGGTTTAGGACCTCCAGAGCCCAGAACCTTGCCAACAGGAGGAGGAGGGGCAGGTCAAGAGGCCGGGAAACTGCATGTGCATGAATATCACAAAACATTTCTCAGCAGGTTTTGTTCGTCCAAGCTGGTTCCATGATGATTACGGCCCAAACTGGGCAAAAAGAGGGGGTGCATCTGGAGAGAGAGAGAGAGAGAGAGCGAGATAGGCAAAGAAAAGAGAGAGAGGCAATGAAAAGAAAGGGAGAGAGGGTGCATACTTTAAAGAAAGCAAAGCTTAACTTTTTAAGTAGGGAGTGGGTTTGTTTTGAAAACTGTAGGTAAAAGAGTTTACAAGTATGGCAGAGTGAGCAGTGGAATGTATGTATGTGACAGGAGCTACGGAAACAGCTTTTCACATTTTTCAAAAAGTTATTTTCACTCATTTTATGTCACGCTGGATCAAAGGATCTGGACTACTAAGAAAGATTTTTCCCATCTGTTTTTCATCTATTTTTGATAATTTTTTCATTTGATCTTTTTTAAGTTGTGATGTAAAGTATTTGTGTACATTAAATAGATGGATTACACAAGTGCATTGTGTACAAATTACACACTCTCGGTTCTTCCCGTGGCTTTGGGAATTGTTTTACAGTACAGAGAAGAAAACAAACAAAAATGCAGATATGTTGAGAGCAATGATGCACAGGCCGCTGTTGTTTATTCTGACTGGGTGCTTTCTCACTGCCTAAAAAATAAAAAGATGTAGTTTTTTGTTTTTTCCTTAACTTTTTCTTTTCTTAACTCAGTGTGAAAAAAAATGAACAAGCCTATTTATCAACCATATCTGCAGGAAAACTGTCTGTTTTAGACCGTTGTTTGAGTTTTCTGTGCTAAATAACTGATAACTAACATAGTGCCAAATTTTTAAATCTCTTAAATAAGCACCAGAGACATTTTTAAGTTACTATTAGTTATTTCTTCAGATTTGTACCTGCCTTTCTGTTGGTAAGTGTGTTTTACTGGAATTAAGCTAAGTCTAAAAACACTGGAAAAGTACCAGGAGGGCAAATTCTTCGCAAGCTTAAATCCCTCCAAAGATGTACAAAATCTGTCTCTCAATGTTAGTTGAGTGTGTGCTGTATGTCGGTCAGTGTTCGATTTGAGAGCTTTTGTTAATGACAGGTGACACAAGGTAATACACTGCTACACTGAAATGTTAATAGAGAATAATAAATATATAAATATGAATATAAATATAGATCTATATCATTTTTATGTGCAGATGTCGGTGTCTGAAAGCAGCAAACCGGAAACGTTTTTCTGTTTACCTTAAAAAACTCAAAATGTTGACCTGGTCATCAGTGTTGTTTTAAGCTACATAGATAATGATGCTGGATTTGGATAAAGTTCTATGTCAGAACAATAAATTACTCTTTGCAATTTAGAGCTGTTTTATGTGCAAGTTCATTTGACATTGGTCATTAATTACTTCAGTTAACACAACTATGCATTTACAAACTGAAAAACATTTCAGTAACTTTGTGTTTAATATTTCCAAGTAACAAAAACGTTAAATGTTTTTTGAATTTTCAAAGCATTTCGTTTTTCAGAAGTTACATTAACATTATTGCTTGGCTATAAAAACATTTACAATTTTTTAGAATTCTGTAACGTTACCAAAATGTTCCACTAACAACTTAAGAATAATGTTGTTCATATGATATGTAATGTTACAGTAATTCTACTAAAATACGTTTTTGATAACTTTGTGAGAACATTAGCCAACGTCTGGAGAACATTCCCAGGAATCAACTGTCCCTACTGAGTGCGGATTGTCAAAGCAACAGCCATCCGGAATTTTTATCAACATGATGGAAGAAACTACAGAGCGTTTCCTGGGAAACAGGAAAACAAAAGCATCCTCCTGTAATCTTTGCTGGGAAGTGAGCACAGCTTCACAGCATTACATTCCCAACGGGGGGTGTCTTCTTCCGATTTAGGCACCCTAACAGTTCACACATGTTCACTCATAGAGGCAGGGGAGCTGTACCTGTTATCGCTCATATAGAGAGATTTTGTGAACATGAAGCATGTTCTGTGATGATTCGGTGAGCCTCTCTCTCCTGTGGCGTCTCATGCCGACTGAGGCATTATGGGATTAAGGATCAGGTACCTTAAATGCAGTATTTGGAGACAAGGCAGTATCTTTTTATTTCCTGTCAGTGGGTTTTGTCATTACGTTCGTTTACGCTGTCAGTTTTTGTGGCTAAGCACACATGAAATAACACATATTCCTGTATCTTTAGGTAAATTTTATATTGTGATTTCCAGACCATAAAAAGTCATAAAGTAATTTGTGTAGCTAATGTAATATTGCATATGGAGTAAAACTTGCCCTTAAGAATAGGATTTATATACACACACAAAAATTTAGATCCAGTAGTTATTAATAACTGAAGCCACTGTTTCGTTGCTTATTTCAAAGCTTGCTATAATATTTCCACATTCTTGTATTATCATGCCAGTGTTATGTGACGTGTCATTATTTTGAGGCTCCACCAATTACAAATTATTGCTGAATTGAAAAAAATGTTTTTATTCAATCTTGCCATAATCATAAAAAGCTTCTCAACTCATCTCTTAGATTTAAAACATCTTTTCTTTCTGCAAAAATCTGCGTCCGACCCCTGCTGTCTCATCCCTCTGGTTTTGTGAAGTTGTAAAATTAAATTCAGAGGCTGTACAGAGTAGCTTTATTCCCCTCAATGATGAATGTTCAATATGCACTAAAGTTTCATTTTCAGCCGAGTCACCTCACACTGAGGGATTATAATATAATGTGGCATGAAAATAGGTCTTCGCTTCAACAGTGATTCATTTTACACAAGCGCAAATGCAGCAGAAATTTAAAGCCCATCTTTTCTTCGTCCTGTTGCTGTGTCCAGAAATTACAGTATTAAAATGTAGACATGGCATAAAATCAATTTCTGTTTAAACAAAAGTTGAATGAGAAAATAGTCACCACTGCAGAATATTTGAAGGGATTAATTTTGGAATAATTCAACTGGACCGGTTGGTGATTTAATGTAATATTACAGCCACATGTGATTATTATTTCCTTTTAAAATTGACTTTATTCTTTTTCTCATTGACAGGCTTTAGGGTCTATTAAAACACTGAAATCTCTAAAGTTACTTTATTATAACCAAATGAGTTGAAGCTGGTAAACTTAAACTAAAGACAAAAAAAGAAAGTGTGCAAATTAATTTGTAAGAACAATGTTTAATCCCAAAACACAACTGTGACTGACGGTAACTTTTCTGTGTTTAAAAAGAAACAGAAATCATATATTGAGCAAGTACAGATCAACACAATCTCACAATCCTTATTGTCAATGAAAGGTTTATAGTAATGATTTATAATTTGAGCTGTCGGGTCCTATTTTCCCTGTAAACGTATATAATCTAACATGCAGTTTTATGTTTCAAACAGAGATGTTAGTAGGGAGATGTAAGTTGAGAATTGCTGCTTTAAATGCATGAATTGTTTCTCACGTGGCATTTTTGGATTGTTAAAGTTTATAAATGCAGATTTTGTCTTTTCTGCCATGTAGACTGAGTGCCATACAGGTTTATTACAGCAGTAACCCCCCCTTTAGTGGCCATGAGTGACCTAATGTAAACTTTACATCATTGTGTTAGTTGTGTTACTTTACAACAGGTGTGTTACCATCTGCCCGACAGTGTGTAAGGAATATAACTGCTAAAATATCTGTTTGAAACATGACATTGCATTACTTTACAAACTTATGTTTAAGTCAAACAAGGTCAAATTGACATTTCAATGAAAATCGGACTATAAATCACTATTATGAACTAAACGACAGGCTGATTTGAGTTCATTTTTAACCCATAAATGTATTTATTTTAAATGCTATATTCGTTTCTATCTTTTAGCACCTGTTAGTAAAAACAGGGACTGTATTAAAAGCTACAAACCTCCAACAAAACCACGTGACTGACAGACTGCGTCGCAAAGAGGAGGGACGTCGTTTTAAATCCAACGCTCCTATTGGCTGATTCAGTCCGGTGACGCCATCACGCACCTTGCCAAACAATGGGCAGGAAAAAGCCACGTTGACGACAGTAGCGTGCGTTGTTTTCCAGCCAGGAAACAGAGGGATTGTTGTGATTTTAAGGAAAAGGAAACAAGTCTTGGAGGAAGCGTGTGACGCCCGCGGATAGCAGCCATGTCATCGCCACCCAAAGAGAGATCAGAGACCAAAGCTGGACACCCGCCCGCTGGTAACATCTCTGCACCATCTCTGCTGTTTTTCTGCTGTGCATCTGTCACGAGTCCGCTGATGGGAAATGTGTGCAATAATATGCATGCTGTGTGCAATCGTATGCACATTGTGTATTTGCGTTAAAATGTCCCACTGCTTGTTATTTTATTGATAATATTTGTGTTACCCTTAAAATCTTTTTTTACCTCGCCAGCATATCTGTCAGTGCGTGTAAAGTAGATCAGATACGTGCATGTGGCCTTAAAACTAGGCCAAGGCAACAGATAACATGACTGTGTGCTGAAAGAGTTACTCGTATATCTTTCGATCGGTTTCTCTTACATTCTTATATCCTACAATATTGGGAAGCAAACATGGATATTGTGTTTGTGTGTGTTGTGACAGTGAAGGCGGGAGGCATGAGGATAGTTCAAAAGCACCAATCTGACGTGCCTGAAAAGAAGGAGGATAAGGACAGTAAAGAATATGAAACTGAAAGGTAAGATTGACCATGTTGTTTCTTAAACCTCATTGTTTTTTCTCATGCATCAGTCCAGAAATCTGAGTGCATGTGCAGCTCTGTGGTTGTTAACTTGAGTAACTGTGTCTTAAGACTCCTCAGATGAAATATTTGAATATCAGTGTCTTAAATCTTATCTTCTTCTTATCTTCTTCAATGTTAAAGGTTTTGTTATGGCCCTCTAAAATACTTGAATTTGGTGGGTCGCAGCATCTGTATTACTATTGTATATTATATTCTGGCATACAGTATATTTGGTCATTGTCCTCTTGTGATGCATTGATGCACTCCAGTCTTGCATAGTAAAATCTTTTCAATTCAAGCAGTATTGCTATTTAACGTATTTATTGTGTATTTGAGTGTGATTTGTAATAAAAGTGACTGGAGAATAATATTGTCAGAATAATATACAGTCTGTTGCCATATTTAAGTATTTTTCCTGTGAAAACAGTAATTTAAGTAATAAGACTGTAGACCTCTGTAATATCAACATTCAGTCCAAGGTAAAAACAAAATTGATGTGTGACACAGATGTACAGTTCTCACAAGGCTTAAAGCATACAAAACAAAACCCTCTGTTTTGTTGTAGTAGCTTAGCCTGCCTGTGCCGTGTTAAGCAGCCCACGCTAAACCAGACGATTTATTTTGATGATATCACTCTTATACTGCCATAGTCATAAGCATATTTCACCTTCTCATTTCCCAGAAAAGTGTTAAATACATATAAAAAAGTATATCATTATATCATTAGTGCCCATCTAGTCTACTGCTTTCTAAACAATTTAAGGCCATAAATACAGGCTTTTTGGCTGTTGTTGCGTAATTGTATGGGTAAACTTAAACAGTTCTGGGTGTGTCAGCAGTAAGTATGTGGTAACAGGCAGGTTTAGTCACATGTTCCCTGTTTCCTGTTTCCTCGTTGTGGTGGAATCTGTTTAAGTTAAATGCCTTCACTGAATTACAAGCTTGCTGGTTTTGTGGCCCTTTGACCCAGTACCTGTTGACCAATCGTCTGCGCAGCCGCAAATCTTAAAGCTGCCTCTGAGATCTTTCTCTCAGAAACATGGCAGCCATTCACAGAATGGCCATTTCACTTTGAAGAGCAAAATGTGGTTTCAGTGCTGAAGGCTGTAACGTTAGAAATAGTTTTTCTCTCACTTCTCTCTTGCTTCACTGGCAGACTCGGAGGAAACTGAATTTTCCTGTGACGTTACGACTGTTTGTACAAAGCTTGTTTTGCTTGTTGACACAATTGATTTTGTGACTCTCTGAATGGTTAATTTGTCTATCAGCTTATTCCAGCATGTCACTGTAACATTATAAAACCAAGTCAGTGTTTTCTAGACAGCGTGTGACGGTAGGGTGGGGAGATTGGAAATGTCTTTTAAATAATGACAGCATAGTGTTGATGATAGATGGAAAAATATATTCCCAGTATGAATGATTTCAGAAAATCAGTTTAGTTTAGTAGAAATAATCTGTGTTTAGGATACTAGCCAATTCATTATTTATCTTAATGGTGAATTTATTTGTTTTAGCTACAATACAAACAAATCAGTAGACGGGTTACTAATAGGTTGATGTATTAATTGTACTTCACTGAATTAAATACCAGCTATGATATGTGTTAGCTGTTAGTCTTCCTTTTGTCTAATAAAAATTTGCTAATAGTCGTATCAATTGTTTTTTTTTTTGCTGCTGTTAAATATTTGCACAACATATTTTGTATTTTAAATACTAAGCCAATATTTGTTTACAATGTTCAGAATGATATGAAGTTTGGGTGTGCTGTTTCTTTAAGAGTTATAATGACAATTGGTTTTCATGTCAGCATTACCCATTATTGTTTCCTATCTAGATAATTGTGTCTCCCTTAATTTTAGAGGTGACATCACTAAGCGAATTACAGTTGCCAACCCAGGGGACATTTTCTCTGAGCCACATGTGTTTTGTGTGGCCTTCAATATTTGTATCTGCTTATACTGCATTGACAAAGCACTAAATCACAATGAATCTGTGCTGCTTAGCAGTACGAGTCTGCTATTAAAAAGACTGTGGCCAAAGTTTATTGTGTTAGACAAACAGCTTGACGTTGGGCGACAGTGGCCACAATTTGAGCTTGACAGCAGGGACAGATTGACACATCACAGGATCCTTCAAATACAACCTCAAAAATTGCTTCTAAATCGAGAATCGATTTAGGAACTTTGTGACTCGGTCTCAGCAAAGCCTGTTGTGAACTTCAAAACGCTGTTTAGTTCAGACCAATGCCAAGACGTGTAACCTTCAGCGAGGAGCCAAAATGAAACAATAGGAAAAAAGTAATGCTTGGATAGTCATCTTCCGACTATTTCCTCTGAGGGTTTGCAAAAATAAATGTTGATTAAACTATCCAAGAACAACCAAGGTTAAACTAACATCAAGCTGGTGGGTTGAACAACTAGTCAACTGATTAAATCTTAACAGCGTTGTTTGTATACAGGCTTACAGTTTACTCACCCTTATGTAACCTGTTAGCTGATTGGTTGGATGTTGTTAGTTGTCATTAGTTTTTGTTAATTGATTTAGTTTGTTTGTTTACTCTGAACACACTGTAAGTCGCTTTGGATCTCACTTTAAAACATCTGCCAAATGCTAATGTTAATGTGTTTATAACCCTGTATGACTTTTTTCTCATTAAAAATGAACATAATGAGAAATTCTGTATAATGTTGATGCTGCTCTTAGTCATACAATGTAAGGGCACTGAAGCAAAATGAATCAGAGTAAATACTTCTTTAAAAAGGCACAATATATTTGTAGCTAGTTTTGTGCTTGTTCACTTGGTGAAAGCTAGAGGTTGTCAACAACAAACACAGTTCCTTTACAATGTTTTCATTCACACCTGTGAACAAATTTATGAGTGTTTTCTGTGAGATCAGGATAAAGTCCAACGGCCATCCATCATTGAACCTTTTTTATAGGCACCTCAGGACTAAAGCAAACTGTGTAAACCTGTATTGTGTAAAGAACAGGGTGTTCCTGAATGATTAAACTTCTTCTGAAGGTCCTGTTTTTTATTTGATTCCCTATTATAGACATTAATGCATTATTAAGGGGGTCCACTCAGTAAACGTACCACACACACACACACACACACACACACACAAGCTTGCTGTCACTCTGTTTTTCTTGTTTTCTGTGCTAGCACAGAGGTTGTTAAGCAGGTGGGCTTCTGGTGGGATGAAATTGCGCATTTGTCGCAGCTAGTCAGGTGAACTTATCTGGAGACTGGCTGTCAAATATAATTTGGTCCTGTTGGTCAGATCAGAGGCTGAAATGAAATGGCTCTGTGTGTTCATTCGATGTGTTATATCAGTGAGTTAACTGTCTTTCTGTGCTAACCAGGATTCACTGACATATCTAACACTGATTTATATAAGATTCCTGCAGTATTATCAAGGTTTGGCCGTGAGGCCTCAAGTCAAAGAATACATGCTAATTTTTAGACGAATACTTGCTTGGTGACGTTCAATGCCGTTTTGTTTCATTAAAATAATGAGTTTGTTTCGCAGTATTAGGGCATCCCAGCGTGTCACTGGTTGAGATGTTGTAAATGTTTTCTTGATAGCATCCGTATTTGTGAAACTTGCAAAAAAGTGTGGCGGCAGATTCAGGTCATTAGCAGAGTCGTGCATCAGAAGCTGTTTGTAGACACTTACAGCCTGACTAGCGACTTTTCACGCAACGTAGTCGGATTTTAGCCACTTTACAGTCATTTCATCCACCGCGCTGGAGAAAACGCACCACAATTTAGCAGTTTAGTCGCCGCTAAAGCCATCCTTCGATCTACCGCTAAATTACGCAGAAAAGAGGTGAAATTTGAATACTGACTTTAAATGGAGGGAAAAGGGAAAATAAGAATTGACAGTTTGATGACAATTATTTCCATGCTGTTAGCGGAGTGTGTTATACTGGTAAAGTTGCAGGTAATGGGCTCTGGGTGTGTCAGCACTGGTGTCAGGAGAATATTGGTTCTGCTGTGTGTTGTCACACAAGTCGCTTCTCAGACGTTCAGCCTGTCGGTCGAATCGCACATTGAGCAGTCGCTACAAAACTGGCCGAATGTCCAAAACTTGCAGCCCAGTTGTGTTTCGCTTCTTTACTTGCTATGAATTATTTGGATTTTTGTTTAATTGGACCCTAAAATCTTACCTTCATCTGTGTTGATCATGAACAATAACCTTTATTACTTTATTTAGCAGCACACGTATTTTACTGTGTTGTATAGCTTTTGAATAAGTGTTGTTTTTATTCCAGATTAGATAACAGAAAGTGAATTTATAATCTGGATAAACCTCAAGGGTTAGTTTCATTTCCTACGATAATGAGGAACAGACTCCAATTTTACCAACATGATAACAGTTTTGTATCCCTATATTAGTATTTCTAGTAAACTTTCATCACTGCACTGTTGTGTTTTGTACCCCTGGCCCTTGTGTGGAAAAGTTATAGAATTACAGTCCACAGATTCTGTTATGGTCTGTCTGTCATTGAAGATTGATGTTTATATCATTTGTAACTGTCGTTCCATTTTTCTGAAAATACATCAGTATTTTGAGCAATTTTTCCTTGACTGAAAGTACAGGTGCTTATATAACACCTGTGTATGTCTTACAGTACAGTGTATACAGTAATAAACTACATTTAGTCAGAAACAGCAGTAGTAGCCTATTAAACAAATATGTTTCACGATGCCTTAGAAGAACCATTTTTGGCCGTACGGTTCCATCAAGAACTTTCAACATCCTTAGAACACAAAATATTCTGTGTTCTAAAACAGAAAAAGTGGAATGATTTTTTATTGAATGATTCTTTGGGGAGCCAAAAATGGTTCTTCTATGACAGTTCTGTAAAGAACCTTTTAAGAAATGTTTTTAAGAGTGTAAAATTTGTCTTTCAGGCACAAACCAGAAGTTAGCGTGTCCATAGATTCAATGGAAAAGAACAGTGTCTCATTTTTATTGCACTGAGGTTGTAACTCATCTGAGGTTGTCTGCTCACTCCCTCAGGTACATAAGCGTGAAAAAGGCTGTTTTCCTCCCTGGTTTTGCTCATTCATACACAATAGTTATGCCACACGGATGCCATGACAACAGCAAGTTGTGAGCATCTGCTCTAAAGTAGCGTAGCAACTGACTAACTAACCGCACAGCATCTCTTATTCTCTCTCTGAATGACGTTCTACTCCTTTCTCAGTGACCAAAGAACAGCACAATGGTTCTTAACCTGCAGGTAATACGTTTGTTCTAGTGGGGTGCAGGGAATAAACAATGGTAAATGCTAATAATAACATTCAATGGTGGTTTTAATAACAAAATATAAATGATTATGATGTGAAATGTTGATGGCAATACCAGCTGAGGGCCACTGCTTTGGTATCTAGTGATGTTTCTGCTAAATAAAATGCATACATCTTTTGTGCACTAGGAAATCTGTCCTTTCTTGCAGTCCCACAATTCAATCCGTGTGTCTCCCTGTCCGTTAATACCAAGAGGATTTCAGCTTACTGGAGTGTAACGGATTTGTTCAAGATGAAGAATCAAATCTTCCCTAGAGTTACTGTCATTGATTTTCACCTTGACATTAGCTCTGTTTTCCCCACCAAAGATTTTACTTAAATTAGCAGGATGTGACCAAACGCTGTCCTACATGTGGCCTGTTTTCATTTAATAGCAATGCTGCCACCCTCAGGTTAGGGACTTTATTGCAGGAAATGCATGTTGCTGAAACATTGTATGTTTCTAATCCATTTTGTTTTGCTGATAATCATAAATATAATGTTTATAGCTTTTGTTTGGTGTTGTAAGGAGCTATTAATTATAATAACATAGTGATTTTTGCGTGACCTTCATAGGAAAGAAAAGGGCTGTGTTTTTGTAGGGCTGTTCTCAACCTTAAAAATTGCCCTTTTTATATTTTATTATTATTATTATTTACACTCTGTGATTTCAATTGCATGGTTTTTGACCCCAAGAGTAGTCATGCTTTCTTTGCTCAAAATGAAAGAGGAATTTAAGATTTGCCCTCTTAGAAAGGAGAGTCTGTTAATCTGAGATTATACAGCTGTCTGTGGAAAGATGTAAAGATTTCGACAGGTTTTGTTGGTTGAGCGGCACTGTTATGACTTAAAGAGGGATTATCTCTCTCTCTCTAAGCTGTCTTTTGGAGTTTTTTTGCTCTTTTAAGCAAGATGAAACCTTCAAACTTCTGAAGCTTTCTGCTCATTTCAAAGCGTTATATGAAGCCTCTCATATGTCTCAGATTGCTCTCATTTAAGTTCAGTCCTCTCTCCACTTCCTGTGTTGATATGAGGCGAACACTTCCACAGACTGTATTATTTAAAAGGGGTACTGAAAACTGTCACCCGTGTTCCTTTAAAGCTGTAATCTGTAACTTCTGCAGGTTAAAATTAGCAAAAATTAATTATTGATCAAGTGCATGGCAATGATAAATTTATAATAATGATTTATATGGGTCAGTGTCAGTCTGACTTCATTTGACTTCAACACAGGCCATTAAAAGCACATAAATTGACCTGCAATTGCATGTATCAAACAGAGGTGGCGATAGAGAGGCGACCGATTGCAGCTTTAAATATGAAAAGTTCCTGTTTTATCACACATTATAATTTCATTTTTAAGAGAGTCGGGTGCGATTTGTCTTGTGAAGGTCAGTGATCAGTGTTGACTTCTTCTCTAGCTTGTGCTTTGAGGAAAACGCTTCGCTTTGGAAAATGAATGATTAGTAACTTCTATGAACTAATAGAATGAATAGAATTAAACTAATAGAGTTGTTGAGGCCCGGGGCCACGATTCTGCTCGTGTTCTGATGGGAAATTTACTGTCCCTCAGGATTTTTTACTGACCGTTTTGTACCTCTGTTCCTGTCTGGAGCACCTGGTTTTACCTCAGACTCTTTCACCAGATTTTAGTCCGAAAAAAGTATTTGTCTTCTTAATACCCACTTCTGCTCTTATCATGCTTGATTTATCAGTGCACATCATTCAAAAGAAATTAGGGTTTGTCTTTGTAATCTGTCATCTGAATATATTAAGTTCTGTAATTAGTTACACAGCCGAACAAGTCTTGCCTGCAGTTAATGTGGAAATTTAATGCCAGTTAGCTTTAACGGTTATGGCAATAACAGCAAATTAACATTTATGCATTTTGCATAGACTTTTATCCAAAGCGATTTAACGGTGCATTCATCATTCAAGCTATACAATGCTCTACCAGTTTAGCTACAGCTAACTCTCCATTTTATTACAGTGTTTTTGTAGCGCAACTGGTTGTGCATTAAAAAATTCCTATATATCCATTTTAGTTTGAAAATTTGTCTCATTACAGAAGCACAATCGATTGCAGATGACAGAATTTGTCTCCATTTCCTGTTAGTTTCTCATATTTGGTACATTGTCTGTCTGGCCTAGTTAGGGTGCATTTAGACGGATAATTATCATATTAATTCTGCCTACAGCGGTGGTCTGATAAACCAGCCGCGATGCATTTTATCGGTGCTGTGCTTAATTTACTCTGTTAGCATTCCGTCCGTGCATCCCATCAGCCGTGCTTCCGGACGGGAAAGGCAGTTGATGGGGAGCGTGCTGACAGGAGCATCAGATGTCTGATTGAGCTTTCAATCAGGTCCTGTACTCGTAATGACGCCGCCTGTTGACCTTCAGCTAATCAGTGCAGACCTCACACTTTGATTTCTCGCTGCCCCGCTGAGTGCTGTCAGCCCGGCCCTGATAAAATCATCAACTAGCCAGCTGACAGAGAACGTTCCCAGAGCATTGGGTATCGTTCTGTAAACGTTCTCTCAGTTGCTGAACCTTAGCATGTGTGTTTGTGTATATATACGCTTTTCTTTGTAATGTATCATAATAAATTTCATTCTTATAATTATTAAGCTGTTTGAAAATATGAAACAAATTTGCAGTTTGTAGCAAAACACAAATCCATGATTATTTAATATTGCTGTCTGTCTGTATTGCATGTGTGCTTTTTTTGCAGGTCCATATGATTAGCATTTTAATACCCTGACCAACAAACATACAAAAAGTCCCTCACTCTCTATAAAGAGTTTAAAGGTGTTTGGATCAGACACAAGGCTGCACCATTGAGTCCGCTTTGGCTGAAATCCACAGACGGTGTTTTTCCTCAGAAATATGAGTGCTGTGATTCAGTAGAGAGTTGTTTGTGTTTGCCTGCACAGGTTCCCTGTGGAAATATTACTGGTTCTGTAAAAAACACTTAAATACTGATTACAATACAGACTTACTGTTTAAATTGAATAGAAAATGGTTTGTCCTGCAACGCTTTGCAATGTCGTCATGTGTTATGCTAAACCTTTTTTTGTTTAAAAACGTTACCTTTGGTTTCTGACTGTTGTTTTTTTTTATCTTTAGCCCACCAAAGCTGCCTGTTATAGTTTCAGGAGTTGTCACCAAGGTAGGTCCCCATGTTTATTTACACGCTGATGTCATTTTCAAAGCCCAGGTGTCAAAGTCTATTTATTATTTTTTGGAAGACACATTTTTGATGTTTGTAAAGCCAGTTGGATTTTGTCCAGTGGGTTTAAGCACCAGCTGGCCACATTTATCTCAATATTAAGTCAACATTTGAATAATAT
>JBAJNP010004186.1:0-34833 GCA_036877545.1 Yasuhikotakia modesta | reverse complement strand
GCGCGCGTCCTCCCTTCATTCCCGGCGGAGGCGAGCAGCGCGCGTCCTCCCTTCATTCCCGGCGGAGGCGAGCAGCGCGCGTCCTCCCTTCATTCCCGGCGGACATCACTGGAAAGGTTGAAGCTGGTTCTGGCCAATGCAACACTTAACTAGTTTTACTAGTTTGTTAAAATGTTTGATGAGGAAGATTAAATCTTTACATTTACAGTCACGTGCTGCTTCCATAAAGTGTGAAAAGAATAAAAGATAATAGTTTCATTAATGCAAAAGTCCATTAAAATATAGAACAAGCGCTTTTTTATGAAGGTAAAGAAACAGGAGAAATCTGCTGCCCTAAATACAAATGATTTAATGAGTAACCAAATACCTAGCAACCAAACAGAACACCTTAGCAACACCCTACCAACCCAGACGACTGCATTGCAACATGCCAGAAACATTCAGAACACTTAAGAAAGCGCATAGCAACGTCCTGGCAACCACATTAAAACTGCAAGTGTTTCAGGAAAAGACCCATCTGAGGCCGAGAAACGGTTCAGTCTTAAATGTTCTGACCCAGATCAAGACTCTCAGGGGAACCAGCGTCTCTGTCTGTGTAAGAAACCCTGGGCTGCACAAAACCAGAGAACATTCCAGTACTAATGATTGAATCACTGCAGCAACACCAAACTTCTGGCATTAAGAGTCTGAATTATGAAACGTTTTAGGTGAAGCGTGACCTTTTCTGGCATTTCTGACATTATCACATTTGCATCTGTAGCTCCGATTGGAGGAAAGAAAATAAAAACACAGATTTGCCAAATCCTGGAGAATTTTAGGTACAAAAGTTCTTCCTGGATCCATCAGGAGAACTTTCCCATGGAACAGGAACATGTAATTCCAAACAGACATGATACGAGACGACAAACTTTAAGAGCTATGAAGCGGCTGCCATATTTAATTGAATTCTTCTTTGTAATTTCCTAACATTATCAAGCACCGTGAAAAAACGCTGTAAGGCCAGAACTTACATAATTCTGCAACGCTGCCGTCACAGTTATCCTGACAGCATAACCTTGATGACTGTTGACCTGCAGTTTCCAAACCTACAACCTTGCAGTTGCTGGCGCAGCTGTTGCTCTGATGAATAAGGAACCGCATCAGACCACAGCTTTCAGATGAATTCTGTGGTTCTTATCCAGCTCTCCTGGTGAACAGTTGTTACCCAAACTATTTTGTTAAAGGTCTGGTTGAGTCATAAACATATTGCACATGCTTCTAGTTAAGATATGAGTGTAACAACAGTTAACTAGAGAACAACCTGCCAGGCCTGGAAAGTCTCAGCAATGGAGCCGTTATTTAGGTCAAATGCTGCTGTTGTCTCTCAGCAGTCTGTGGATTTGCTGAAGGTACTTTTAAAGGTAACCAATGTTTATTTAAACTGTTTGTTAATGATCCAAAACAACCTCCAAACGCTGTTTGTCTGGGTACCAATATCACAAGTTTCTACAAAATGTGTCTGTCCACACAAAATGCAAAAAGTTATACAGAGTTTAAAGTCATAATAACATGAATAAGGAATCAACTTATCAAGAAAAATGCCAGATACTCATCTTCACTTCTGCTAACTTGCTTAACTCAACTACTAAGTAAACTTCCATTCATGAGTTTGGTGTCTCTCAATGAACCCGTCAGATCATGATACAGTCTGTTAGACTGACAGACATGCGCTGAACAATAAAGAGGAAACTACAGACTCACCGGTGCTGTAAAGTTTCGGGGCAGGAAACAGACAAACTTCAGCTTCTGGCAGGAGAACCGTGGAAAGCTCGGCTGAAAATCCTCCGTCAGCTGCAGCACATCTCCGTGCGCGTCTCCATCTGCACGTCAGAGCGCAGCGGCWGCCCAACCAGCAGACACCAGTTAACCACTTAACCTCTGCCTAACCAGCAGACACCAGTTAACCTCTGCCTAACCAGCAGACACCAGTTAACCAGATAACCTCTGCCTAACCAGCAGACACCAGTTAACCAGTTAACCTCTGCCTAACCAGCAGACACCAGTTAACCAGTTAACCTCTGCCTAACCAGCAGACACCAGCATTACACAACTAATGGACTTTACTGATCGAGGCTGTTAACCCACAGGTCGTACCTAAAAACCTCACAAACGTATTTCTACAATTCATTCCTGTGCGCACATAAACTTTTATGTGAATCTCTGGAAGTAATTATTCTTTTATTCTTATTAATAAACAATATATCTTATGTCATTGTTAATAGACGTATAAGCGTTGTGAGGACATATTTTGGGATTGTGAAGTTTTTGGACCATCACTGTCCTGCTTCATCACCAGATTAATCATTTTCCACACGATTGTTAATCTTATAAGATAATATAGATAGTCTGAAGCATTGCGCTGAAATCACTCATGACTGTACTGAGAAAGAAACGTGTAAAACTGTCTTCAGGCACCAGTCTCTCAAACTATCAGACCCCTGAACCCAGAACAGGAGTGTGGAGTCAAAAACATAAAACACGCCACTATGGAACGCTGGAACCATTAAACCTGACCTTATCTTCTGGTGTCTGTGCCTCAGCCAACATCCGCATGAGTTCATTTATTAATAAAATGCAGATCTATCAGATTGTAGCTGGACCACCTCAAACACAACATTCTTCTGAAGCTGAAATGCACACTGTTATATTCTGGGATATTTCATCCATCTTCTAGAACGAGGGTGAGGTTGAATTTGTCCCATTAGAGACAAGGGACAATCCAAGTTCCAATACCAGACGAGACAAAAACAAAACACAAGTGGAGAAAAGTGTGGGAGGGTGAGAAAAACAATAAAAAATCATTCTTAGGGGAGATGATGGATTGTACAAAAACAGTGAAATGTGGAGCAGTTTATAGTTGTTTTCTTCACTTCTGCACCCAAAACACAAATAATCTGACACACGTGTGATTAAATCTCACCACACCAGGACAGGGTGAGTGAACAACTCACAAGTGCATCTTTCTCCTCCATGACAACCGCCTGGCGGTTCATGTGTTGTATAACCTACAGGAATGTCTGTTAGGAACCGGGATATTCCGTCCATGTTTGGACATGTGGGAGAGAAAGACTGGGTCCAATTAGACACATGGGAGTCAATCTGTCTTTCTGACAATTAAATAGCATGTTGAGTGCTTTGAATTGTGGGATGTAAAACTGTTTGCATGGTAAATGCTCCATATAAATAAAGTTGATTTGATCTGAATACGACGTTTTATGCATACCACAATATCTGCATGTATTCCCATAAAATTAGCCACAATCTTTCTCCCTCTCTCCCCCACTCACACTTACAAACACACAAGAAGATGAATTACAATGACCTGCCAAAAACGACAATCTGTCTGACAGATGCTCTCAGACTGATGTCACAGTACAACTCAGGACACAGTATGTCAAAACAACAACTATTTAATCATTTTAAACAAATCCTTCATACACAAATATATATACAATACAAATGCAAGGACATGTTCCATATTCTACAGTAACACAGACCATTATTGTCTTATTGCTGTTTGTTTTAGTAAACGTCAACACTTTAAAGCAAACTGAATATTAATGAGGGGGTGGTCCTTAAATATTTTCACAGTACTCCATACACACAAACTAGAGCTATCAAAGAATGTCTTACAATGATGCATAATATCAGAGAATAATAAAGACTTTAGAGAAGTGACACAAGGAGAGAGTTTAAAACGCAGAATATGTTAAAGCTCAACATCTTAACAGTTTGTTCAGATCTCAGGATAAATCAGAGACAAACAGAGGAAAGATCTTTCTGCTATATTGTGTTCAGCTGCTGCAGGTTTCAGAAAGTTCTGCTCATCCGGCATTGAGTCCAGCGCTGCTGTGACTGATTCTGACATTAAAACAAACTGCTTTTGCTTTACAAACAGTTTCTTAGCCACAAACTGGTTTTTGTTTGAGAAGCTGAGAGTTGTAGAGAGTCCTGCTGAATATTCAGGTTCTGCATGAGGTTCTGTGTGAGAGAGGTTCTCATGAGGTTCTGTGTGAGAGAGGTTCTCATGAGGTGACCGGCATCTGGATTTGGAGCAGCTCTCCGTTCTCGGCCTGCTGGAGGTGAATGGCTTCTTTAACATCCATCTCCGTCTGCAAGGCTGGAGTCAGACCTTCTGCCTGTGAATGAAGACAAGAGACCCTCAGGTTACCTGTAACGTTACTCAAAGGTTTTTGGTGGAACATCATCACTCCTGAAGTTTTACACAGGATTTCTGCTACTGTACCTTTAAAACTCTTTTATCTAAATGTCCTCCATTATGATAATATTTCATGATCATATTTCATGATCATTAATCAGGGTGGAGCAAGTTAATGAATGTTAAATAGACAATGAACTAATAGTTTTTGCTAATATTAAATTTAACTCAAATAAGAAAAATCAGTTCATATAAAGTGAGAGCTGCAGATAAACAGCTGAGAGTTACAGTCATCTGTCAGTCTGTGAGACTCTGTCTGTTCACCTCGTGTCCAGATTTAACATTGATGGATTCACTGAAGGCAGAAACAAATTAAACACTGACAGGTATGTGGATCAGTACAACAACACAAAGAACGAGCAGAAGGTCAGATCAGGGCTGCGTTTATCTCAGTCACAGGAACAACACTCCCTGAAACCAGCTGTGATGTCGGAGCCGGATGAGTCACAGACGGGGTGAGTCAGGCGCTCCTCCGCAAACGCCAGGCGGACGCACACCTGCCTGGGGAAGAGACTGAGGAGTCTGTCCTACAAGTGCCAAGAGTCCTAAAACACTGTTTCCTAAAAATCACCTGCTGTGGTTTTACCTGAGGTGCTAAAGCGGGACCCTCAGGGGTCAGAGCCAGAGACAATTATAAACGTTTGGGCTGAATAACAAAACAAAAGGAGAAAGTCTGAGAATAAACATATGTCTGCTGTTTCAAGTATGTAATAATGGAAAAATGAGGCACAAAAACAACATTTAAACAAGGCCAGAGTTTGTCTTACACTCCTGCACTGTTTGCTCTGTCAGACTCTTACACAGAACAGACTTTCCTGGACGGAAATGTCTCGATTTTTATCAGAGCTGATCAAATGTGTGATATGGGAACTATTAAAGAAAGGAAGAGAAAATGAAAGATGACAGGTGTGTGCACAGAAAAGCATGTGTTAAAGCGATCACATGTTCGGTGCACAAGATGAAAACATGCGGAAAACATGCAATACAACAAGCCCAGCCAATCAGAACGCACCGAACGTTCTTAAAACACTGGAGATCACAACTTTACCGTTGGCTGCTAGTTTCTGCTCAACTACAGTATCAGTTAGTTATAACCGGTACAGTCTATGTTAAGTTTACCTGCTGGGTTATCTGTTTCGCCAGACGCTAAATGTTTAGTTAATTGTATGCATTTCTCACTTGTACTGTGCCGGTGTGGTCTGTCACGGTTCCAAGCTGGACATATTGGACCTGAATATCATTAGCCTGGAGGGGAGACGCATCGACTGTGCCGGTCCCGTCGGCCGATGCCACGGCTATCAGCTGCGGGCCTCTCAGAACCTACAAGAAGAGAGAAAAGAAAACAGGGGCTTTGAACGGTCAATTAAGTGTAACAGTTGGAAAGCTTTCACACGGTCCTGTATTTGTTTATTTGTTGTCTGACTCCAATGCTAACATTTCCCATCATCACTGAACTCTCCCTTAACTATCATCATTCCTGTAACTAATGCTGCTCAAAAAAAAGGAGAGATTGTCAAACTGTCACAGATCTTTAGTCAAAGTTTATTGCAAACCGCAGCTACTGTAAAACAGCAGCACAAATATTCTCACATAACCATCAAAACAACCAACTGGATTCCAAAACCCACTTGATTTATTATTGTTTACTTACATGGCACTAATTCTGCTTTGTAGTTTGGTTTGAAATAATGTATTTTAGGAGAACAAACAAACAATAATCCTGTGATGTTGAGATCACAGAATCAAAGAATATTTTTCCTTCAAAATCCTACAAAAGGCTGGAGTGAGATTCAGATAAAAGGTCAGTCTAGAACATAGTAGAACCTGTGTTTATCTCAGAAATAAAGCCATTGATCCACAGGCAGAAACGTTCTTCACTAAACACTGAATTGTCCTGTGGTGACATCTGAGGTACGTTCCTCTGAAACGTCAATCACAACAGCCCAATATTCAGCTGAGCTCACGAAACTGCAACGTTTGTTCTGAGTCAAAATACTGCTTATCTCAAAGCAGGCATACGCAAGCACGAACGCATACGATCGCAGGCAGGAACGCATCATGTTCAATCTTTGATCACATCACAAGCACTTAAAACACTCTGTTATGTTTTATGGTTTTGGAACCTCCAGTTCCTCTTCGATTACTGGCGCTAGACTTAAACATGAACATGAGTCGGTAATTTCTCGCTTGCAGCAGTTAACCGTTTCCACATGGACACATTAATCCAAACATGGGCACCAAGATAGAAGTTTGAGATTAAACCAAACGTTCAACTTCAGACTAAACAGTTGCTAATCGTTATGTGGGTGACGTCTCTTCTGCGACCCTGTGGCGTGACACCTCTCCGTCTCGTCTTGATGACATCAGCACCTTTCAGCACCAGTGTGGGCATAAACAATCAACTTTAAGAGTCCTCAACTAGAAACAGAACGGCCATGTTCTTCCAATTAGGTGAAGGAACCTTCTGTTCTGCACAAGGAAACTACAAGAACCCGAATTGTAAACCCAACAAAACGAACATGAAACGCGAACCATTCACAGCTGACAGATCTCTGATGCAGGAAAAGACCTTCAAATTAAAATCATGTGAGAAACACCTACTTATAACTTTGTCCTTGTTAAATCTGCTGTCTCAGTACAGACAAAACGCCAAGCGAAGACTTTCCAAATTGGCAAAGTGTGTCGGGATCAAATCGGTTTAATGGGACTGAAGAACAGAAGATAAATGGGTGCAGGATAAATCTCTCTTATGCCGTAACGCTTTCAGCTGCAGAGAAACTGGGCAAAACAACAACAGCAGCCAAATGCAAAAAACGCCTAGTGTGAAAAATAACATCAACTGTGTAAATAGGTTTTTAACTCCTGAAGTTCTCAGTGTCACCTGACTGAGACAGAAACACATCAAGCCTGCGGACAGGTGGACACATCCGCCCTGCTGCTACACACAACACGAAATCAAGCCGATGTCATCAGTCAGTGAGATACATAACAACCAGATCACAGGTTTGAGCTGAAGGACGTGTGTTTGATGAGCTGTTTGATCTGAAGTTGATCTCAGTGATGTGACAGAAGATGAGATAGGAAACAGGAAGTGCAGTCTGTCCCAAACGTCAGATCAGAAAAATAAAACAGATGCAATAAAAGTTAAACACAATAAATATGAAGCAGGACATACATTCACCTGCCCATCCTGTCCAACATGCAGCTGGTGAATCTGCAGGTTTCCCTGCAGAAACAAAAAACACAATTAATTTCTGTATTTGACTCTATTAGACACTTAGAAACACAACAAAGTTCAGAGTCAAACAATATTGCATTTGTATTAGTTAATTAAACTATTAATTTAAAGGGTCACTTTTAAACTTTGCTCAGATACTGAAGTGAGTCTCTTCTCTGCATTACTGATTCTGCAGAAAAATGGTTTTTCATTTTATTTTAATGTTCACTTGGTAACGAATAACTTTTAACGTCTCTGGTTACATAAAACATCATTTCACAGCCTTTCACCACACGATGAAATATCTGCACTGCAAGAAAAGATCCAGCATTCTTGAGCTCTGACCCTAAACTGCAAACACACAACTGACAGGAGTTATGGAGGAAATAATCTTACGATGGCTCATTTCCTTCTCAAAGTCCCTCTGATAAATAGTTTGGATGAGACGAGCCAAATGTATTACAAAGACAGTCTTTGTGAGTGGCAGATGAATAAAGCGGTGCATTGTTGCTAAGCTCTGCGCTGCAAAAACAAACAACATCACTGAACACTGAGCACTGAAAACTGCACACAACAGCTCCTAAAATAGCTGCTTCAGAGAAATCTCAGGATTTCTGTTCTTTAGAACAACACAATTTCATTCTATACGTTCTATACAAGTTCCATAATGTCTTTAGGGGTTATATAAGGGTTCTATGTGTTCTACAAGGGTTCTATAAGTTCTATAGAGTGTATCAATCTGCTTCCCAGGGTTTATTCTTCCCAGAGTTTTTATTCTAATGTGCTTTTAACTGGCCAAACAAAACAGGATGCTATTGTTTGTCACAGGGAGTTAAAAGAGAAATCCTGGCGTAATCAGAGGTTTGATATTCAGCGTGCGGCGTGTGCAGTAATCCTTCCATCACAAACACTTATAGGCTGGAGAAAACAACAGCGTTTGGAGGAAAGAGAGAAGATTACCTCACTGTCCTGTGTGATTTGGACCTGTTCCCCCTGCGGCACCTGAGCGATGTGAAGATGTCCCTGTGGAATCTGCACACAACACAACATATGTGTTATATACACACGATCAATCAGGGAGGGTCTGTACATGTCATTTATATCTGCTGTAATTACTTCGGCTCTGTGTGAATTTGTATCAGTACAAGATGTTGAGAGGCATATATTCCTATAATATTCCTATAATAATAATAATAATAACAACGAGATGACACTCACGACTTGTACTTGTCCGTCTTCTCCTATACGGTGGATCTGAACCTGTTGGGCAGCGCCTGTTAAAGCGTAGTGTACGGCCTGTTGTGTGGGGGTCTCCACAGACGGGGTCTCTCCCGCTGCATCTGTTCAAACACACACACATGCTATGTGGGTCAAACCAGAACAGAGAAAAACCAACGACTGGTTTCAGTTACAGGAACTCTCCATTAGAACTGCCAAACACACATAACTGAGACGGATAGAAACAAACCGCTGTCTGATCACGACAGATCCTGAGTTTGGATGTTATCGGACAAATGGCACAACCGCAGGTCGCGTGTGCTGCAGAATTTAACACCAATCCAAATAAATGTAAAGTAGAAGATGAGATAAAGAAAGTTTAAAAAGCAACTAAATAAGTTCACACACCCTGAACTTCAGCAACATCTCATCTGAATGTAAATCAGCGCATCTGTCAGATTACAGTTTATACAACAACAATCTCTAAAAATACACAACAAGGGCCCTTAACCAAGCAGACCAAACACTTTTGGGTTGTAAAATTATGCACAACTGTCCCTTAACACACATTACAACAGTCCAAACACACTTAAAACAAACACACAGAATGTCTGATTAAGGTCAAGTTGGAAAATTACAGGAATAATAAACTAGAAATTTGGGATAAATATTTTCAAACTGTATCATTTACAAACAAAAGTATCAACATATTTGCTTTATAACATGTGATTCATCTTCATCTGTGATCCATAACTCCTATATATTCCAGTAAATTCCCAGTTTTCAAAATTGCTAGAATTGAGCTGCTCTGTTAATGAATCACTTACATCCATCGTAACAGATGAATCTTTTTTTAAATACTGTAACATCAAAAAAAGACATGTCATCTTTAAAAAAAACAGTTTTAGGCTTGGCTGTGTGAGATTAATTTCCCACCGCCTACATTTCAATAATGAAAATTCTCTGATGTAAACGCTTCAGTTATAGACTCGTGTTCTGGTTTCATAAGGACAAACACCAGGTGTTCTGTTCATAAGTGAGTTTAAACTAACCCAGCCGGACGGAGGAAACTACAAGAGGTGAGGCAATCGTGAATCTATGGACCACTGTGGTGGACCAGTACAGGATATCTGAGTTCAGACTGGATCAGAGCGGAAGACTCTGTATGAGCGGCACAGGAAGTCAGGCGTTGTCCTGAGATTAAAACCATCTGTTACGCTGGACACATCTGTCATAATGTCTCTTTCTCACCACAAACATAAGTGTGTTAATGTACGCAAAGGTGCAGGCTTACATAATGCACAAATTGCGCAAACGAACACACAACGAATGTCATGTCCAGTGTGTATACGTGGCTAATTCACTGCCAAAGTAACACACACCAACACAGTTGTGTTGTAACACTCAATCTCAGAATATGTTTACATTCAACCGCTCATCACAACACAAACCAGCTGCGTCTAAAGACACACAAACATCAGATTCAACATGAGACAAGGCTAACATGTGTTGTGAGAGACATGTAACACACCAGGGATGAGACCACATTCTTCAAATCTCACAAGTGATCATCGGATATATTGGCAAAGTGAATAAATACTTGTTTAATATTTGTTATTTGGTTGTCAGCAATCATCTCACCCTGCTCTCCAGATAACAGCCCTGGCCAAACAACAGCACAACTTACTACAGTACTGACAACAACAAAATAATCAGATGTGTGTCGAAATATTGATCCTGTGCATTTCTTATTGCAGTTTAAATACAGTTTATAGAGGAACCGTCAATAAATCAAACAAAAAACAAACACACAATAACTACTGTTTTGTTGACTGAAATGTTTGCTTAATTGAAAACACTTCAACATCTCATTTGATTATCTTGATAGATGATTAGATCTTGGTAGATTTTTATATTAACTAGTAAGACTGTGTTGTCATGACAACAGAGCAGAGATTTGTACCTGAACTGTTCTGTGAGACGGGGGTCCGTCGAGAGAAACTCTTCACTGCAAGACTCTGTCCTCGCTGTTTCCTGCGCCAGGCGGTGCGACACTTGGAGTCGATACTCTGCTTGATGCGGTACCAGTCAGACTCTGTGATGGGGAACTTGTGGAACAGGTGACCTGTTAACAGGAGAAGATGATGGTAACAGAGAAACCATGAAAGGAATCACACCTCGGCTGCCGTTCTGACTCACATCGGATGCCATAGATCATGAGAGGGTCCAGCTGTTTCTTGCCGTGTTTGCCCTGTCCGGACAGGTTGGAGACGGCCTGAACCTCGCGGTGAAACAGGTGGTCCAGCAGGGTCAACGCCATCTTCTCCGCCGTGCGGCAGTTGGTGCTGACGTGCAGCATGTCGCTGGGAGACACCGGGCAGCGCACACGCATCTCCGGGTTGTTCTCGTCACCCAACCATGTCCCGTTTGGAAAATCCTCTGGGGAGACAGAAGAGAGACAGGACTGAGATTTAAACAGTCATATGAACAGACAGATCAAATGCAAGAACACCCTCTAGTGGTCATTACACGTCACCAAACGCTTTAAACACTACAGGAATTATTTTGGCTGGTTCGTGGAAAGGTCAGTTTTAACTGCACTTGAGGGATCACTGCCTTCACCAAAGAGGATGTAGGGGCGGAGCTATCAAATACACGACCCAATCAAAACAATAATAACCGAACACAAGCATGTGAATCTCACCCTCTGAGTTCAGAGTGATGAGCGTTACGTTGTTGGTGTTCTGAGATGACGGCTGGCCGCTGTTGGACACCGAGTCGCTCGTTTCTGATTCGCTTTCCTGATCTTCCTGAATCTCCTCCTGGACCGGAACCTTCAGCACTATAGTCTTCTGTCTTCCTCGCCCAACAGTACTGCAGACAAATGAAGTAAAAGCTGTTACACCAGTGACTTAACCTGGGCAGTTTCCTGCATCCCTGTCTGAAACTTTAAATCGTAGGTGTGACAGAGTTGTGGAGTGTGACACAGTTGTGGAGTGTGATTTGATCACTCACTGGTTAAGTATGTTCTCTAAAGAGTCTGAGGTTCGTTGTGTCTCCTCTGTCCCTGTCTTCGGTCTCTCACCGCTCACTATGACGTTTGTCTGAGGAACAATGCTGAGAGCAAAACTAACTGTTACTGTCTTCAGAAATCCTCAACGTTTAATACAAGGGCTTGTTTCTTCAATACATAAAGGTGGTGCTTCATATAATGGCTAGTATGTTAGCATTAGATCATCTGTATTTCACTCACCAGCGCACTTTGTCACAGGTCTGAGTGGATCCAAACGGAGATCCAGACACCACCGGCACCTGTATGGACCCCTGGTTCTTCCCCATCACTGTGTCCAGCTTCTCCACTAAACCCCGACACGTGGACTCCAGCATCTGCAGCTTAGCCTCCACACCGTCCAGCCGCTGACAGATTGCCTGGCTGACGGAGATCAGCATCGCCTGAAAGCAGGAGGACAGAAAGACTGAGAGAAATACGGACCATCACAACAATGTGCTTTGGTTCTCGTAGTCCTTGAGACCAAATCAAAAGGACTAACAGAGTTCATATTAATCAAAGCAAACATGCCAAGTGTGAACACAACATTATCCACAGAAACTGGTAATTATACACACACATATTGGTATATATAATGTATATTTATGTATATACAGGAAAGTGTGCATGTATATAGGAATGCTACTTTGAGAGACGTCTCCTCGGTACTGTCCACTCTTGCACGTTTCCGTCCCGGTTCATCAGTTTCTTCATCATTGTCCAAGTTATCTGGTTGAACCGGAATCAATATTTGAATTATGAAATAATGAATGAATTGACACTTTTTGGCCCAAGCAGAACTGACCTGCTTGTTGTGCCTCGTGATTCAAATCCGCCACGGCAATCTGAACTATCTCCACCAAATCCTGCTCTGACATCATTCAAACCTGGAATTTCAGGAAGGAATTTCATTCAACTAATTGCATGTTAAACTCATATTTCACATTGATGGTCAAGTCACATGAGAAAAGCGCTTGTGTTTTGTTGCATTAATTACTTTCTAAGAAAAACAAGACAGACATGAAATATCTTATTTTATTACCATAATAGTCATGTGGGGGGGTGTCTCGTTGCAACACATTATATAGTTGTTAAAAATCTATAAAACAGATATTCTGTTAAAAGAAGGGGAGGGAGTTTTATTAACGCCTCCAACACATGAACACACACACAGTTTGACAGGCAAGCTTCACCTCCTGCAATGATTGGGCGAGCATTTTATGGTAAACACTGATACTGTGATGCCATTGGTGGGTTTAAAAACACAGTAACAGCTGCTGAAACTCTGTGATGCTGGAAATAAACTGTGGGGACCAAGATACACAGAGGTCTGAGACCACCACAGACACACAGAGGTCTGAGACCACCACAGACACACAGAGGTCTGAGACCACCACAGACACACAGAGACTACAGTCTGAGACCACCACAGATACACAGAGGTCTGAGACCACCACAGACACACAGAGGTCTGAGACCACCACAGACACACAGAGGTCTGAGACCACCACAGACACACAGAGGTCAGAGACCACCACAGATACACAGAGACTACAGTCTGAGACCACCACAGACACACAGAGGTCTGAGACCACCACAGATACACAGAGACTACAGTCTGAGACCACCACAGACACACAGAGACTACAGTCTGAGACCACCACAGACACACAGAGGTCTGAGACCACCACAGCAAGTATGTCATTCAGAATACATGGACCCTTAATGTAAAGACATTTGTAGATTCCTAAAGTCACAAAGCATGTTTGCAACATGCAGTTTTAATGGCACTTTAATGAAACAACAGAAACAGTCGTTTTAACTTCTTCAGTTACTGCATTAATAGCAGCATTTATTTAACATGTGACTAATGCTGAGATTAGTTACAAACCAGACCTGATTCACCTAAACAAGTTAAATATCTGTCGTTTACTGCCTTAACAAACACAGACACTCTCTGTTGAGTCAGTATCGTGCAATAAAACACGACGAGGTTTTATTAACGCGACCCTCTGACTGATGCTAATGTAGCCTGTTAGCTTCTTCCGCTAACAACAGCAGAGTCGCATTAAGCGCAAGAGTGAATGTTTCATAAGTGCCCTATATAATGCGCCACAGACACCACCGACACAAAAACTACAAAGTAAACGCGTTTCTTTAATGCACGTTGTGTTATTTCGCAGATGTAGAGAGAGCAGGACGCGTCGCGTTGCTTTTTATTACCGTGTGAAAGTCGCTTGTGGGATAATTTCGTCCTTCCTCGCGAGAGAAACGCCCGCGCGCCGCCGCCGCTCACCGCGCATGCGCACAGCTCTGCTCGCGCCCGCGTGCTTCCGGTTTGTGCGTTTGCAGTTTCTGTAAAGTTTGTGCAAATTTAACAACATGTATAAACAATAATATAAAGTATCGAAACTCGGTGACTTTTACAACGTGTGTGTGTGTGTGTGTGTGTGTGTGTGTGTGTGTGTGTGTGTGTGTGTGTGTGTGTTTGTTTANGTATCGAAACTCGGTGACTTTTACAACGTGTGTGTGTGTGTGTGTGTGTGTGTGTGTGTGTGTTTGTTTAAGGGTGTTTGATAAACGTTTTAGATGTTTATATAAATATTAGTCTAAATAGCTTTAACAAATAATGTTTAAATGCCATCATTAACGTTTCACGTCAAAGCATTAAAGCGCATTAAAATATTTTCATGTTTATACAGTTTTTTAGGAAATGAAATGTTTGATTACCAACAATTATTATTAGCCTGTTATTATTGTCATTGTTCACGGTTTAATGTAACAGTATGTTTGATATAATTTAATATTGATGATAAAAACACTTGGGGGCAAATATGCATATTTATGCATATATGCATATATTGCAAATATGCAAATATTAAAATGAACAGTACCGAGCCAGCCAGGAGTCGAACCTAGAATCTTCTGATCCGTAGTCAGACGCGTTATCCATTGCGCCACTGGCCCACGTTACTAGCAACTTAAATCGTTAGCTGTGTTGAGTCTATTTAGCACGACTAGTTCCTTATTTAACCAAACATTTTATCCTCTCATCCTCAAGATTTGAGTTAAATAAACTGTTTAATGTTTATTTAAGCAAACAAAGCAAATTATAGTATTAAATCAGTTTAAATAATCATTTTTCTCCATGCATCTCATGTGCTGTTATTGTCTTCACAGTGACAGTATCTAACTGGTATTTACACACAGCTGCATAACTGGTTTCTATTATAATTTAGGAGTGTTTACTGTAGACATCACATTTAAAGCCAGAGGGATGATGACTGTAGGATCCTAACATCTGAACACTGACAGTCCCTGTTTGGGAATGTTATGTTTGACTTTTGTCCACTTCCAGGTTTACCTGCAGTTTAACTGTGTAATAATAGCATATGCCGTATCAGTTTTGTGTGTTATTGAGGTGTGGCGGGCGTCTAACTTCATTCCATGCTGAAGGAACTTCCTGAGGAAAGCTGTGACAGAGGTCTGTGGTGTTTCATCAGGAATGTTTTTGGATCACGGCACAAAATGACTTAAATCCTCAATGACACAGAACTGGACAGAAGAACCCAAAGGAACACAAGGTAAAAAATAAAAAGACCTAGCAAAAAAATCCCAGTTCAGATTATCAGTTTGTGTGTAAAACTTAAGAATTTAACATATGCATTTCATTTTTCTTTACAAATACATTTATAGTGCAGGAAATTAATCCATCTTAGGATGAAAGTGTTTGGAACATGATATGTGGTTTAGCTATATGTGGTCCAGACTGCGATATCATCTTGGACCAGCAACAAACCACATCAGACTAGTCTAGTAAAGCTGAACTGGTCAACCAGTGAATGACCAGTTTTATTTATCCAAACATTGAGTCCTAATCAGACTGAGTTATTTCTGTGAATGGAATGAGAAAGAGATCAAACAAACATTGTTATAAAAACTATTATGGTTCTGTACAGACGGTGATTACAGCTCCAGTTTGTGTTACTGGATCAGTTAACGGCCCATAATGGCTTTTTCCTGACTGACCCGCTGCAGTAACTTCCTTCCATCAGAACAGTTTTCATTCACACGACTCAGGCATACGTCCGTGTAATTCAGAATATTCACAAGTCTGTTTTTGCACCTGAATCAAGATCTGAACTAAATCTGCATCAGTGAGTTAAACTGGGATGTTTTCATGTTCCTAACGTGAGTTTGCTTTTAAATGTGGAGTCTGTAGTTACTCAGTGCTTTTTCTCATACAGTTCCATTATGTTTTTTAATCATTTATGGTATATTAGTTATTGATTGATGGTATATTAGTTGATGAGTTGGTATATAGATTGATTGATTTATGTTTAGTAATATTAATTGGGCAATATTATTAATCTAATTTCATCTGGAGTATGACATGAAACTGTTCCATGTTTTACCATGTAATCTGGTGTCAGACAACTTTATTCACCTGATATTATTTGTTTCCCATAGTTTAGTTTTAATTTATTAATGGTTTAAATTATCCTAGCTCCAGTTTTATTTGTATTTATAAGGCAGAGTTGCTAGCAATGTTTCACTGGTAAAGAATGTTATCTGATGGTTTTAAACACACCCAGTTTTGATGCAGAAGACTGTCAACACTTCTTCCATGTTTAACTTTGGTGGTGATGAAATATCCTCTTTTTGTTCAGTGCGGCACTTAGTAAATGATTGTGTTTTCCAGCTGACAGTGAGCGTTCTCAGAACGTTGGCTACCATTGCCCAAAAGGTTTTTTCTAAATGATGAAAAAGTTGTTTCAGTAACTTTAGTTGAACGTTTAACTGTTAAATATTATTTGTATGAAAGATAAAAAAGTTTTGGACGTTCCTAAAACAGTCAATATAACATTTGTTCATGTTTTAGTTACTCAATGGAAACGTTCTTACAACCTAACACTGTTAGCTGGGATATGTTTCTTTTTTGTGGGAGATGAACAATGTTTCACCCTGTCTAAAATCTTGCAATGCTACACTAACCAGTAGAGGGCGGCACAAAACAACAGCACAACTACCTAACTAACTAACCCATTACCCCATGCTTGTTTTCTGTGTTGCTTCAGTGACCCACTCTCACATTCACTTCACCATGACAAAACCTCCAGTGCTAAACAGAACCGAACCGCACCTCCACGCCAACAGCACCACAGCTGCCCCGGGTGTCCTGCCCTCTTTGCTGGACAGGATCCCTTGTGAGTGGATCATGTGATTTGATGTTTCAGCACCTGTTCTCTGGACCCCTATTTAATTTCACCCATTGTGCACATTTCTAACTTCTCAACTTCTCAATTGTGTTTTTACCGCAGTGCCAAGATGGGCCATCTACACGATATTCGCTGCAGTGATTCTGGTGGTTCTGATCTGCGTGCTGTGCTGCTGCGTGAAATGTTGCTGCAAGGGCAAGAAGAAGAGGAAGAAGAAGACGGACCAGAAGATCAGCATGAAAGCGCTTCCAGGCAGCACAACCACAGCGCTGGTGAGGGACGCATCGTTCACAGGTTCTGCAGATGGAGATGTTTGCGCTTTGTCTCCTGTGGTTCGTGTTTGTCCTGGTGTCTCCTGTCTGTCAACCACAGCCTCACTAGATGCCTCAATAGATGCCTCAATAAACTTCAACAGTGCCTCAACATAAGACAGAAAGCATTACAATAACTACAATTATTTTTAAAATGTTAAAGTTTTTGGGTTCTTTTATGCAGTTGCATAGCTAGCATAACTGTTTCTATTTGTGTCTGGTGTTGTTTCTCATAAGTAGTTTATTATGGTTGATGTCTAGCTAATGAGATGCAAAAATACAGCTGTTCTCAACAAGAATACCTGAAACCCATCTTTCATTGGTCATTCAAACAGATAGTCCCGCCCCAAACTCACACCATTGGTTGAGAGAGAATTGGTGTGTTGGGCTGTTTTTTAACTATCCCAGAGCCACAGAAAGTAAAACCTTAGGAGAAACATCTTAAAGTTGTTCCTTTAACAGAACATGTAAAACATTGATTTTGTGTTGACAGGTGCAGCCTGATGCAGAGGATGTTGAAAGTGGTTCAGCCAATCAGCAGAGAGGACAGCTCCAGTACTCGCTGGAATTTAATGCGTCCAGATCAGAGGTACCACAATCACTGGAGAGCAGATATCAAATCCACAGAAAACAGTTTTCAGGTCTTAATCACATTTTCAGGCATGAGTTTTGTCTTCCAGCTGACAGTAGGAATAAAGGAAGCAGGTTCTTTGAAAGCTATGGATTCTGGAGGAACATCTGACCCATACGTGAAGGTTTACATCCTGCCCAGCAAGTCCAAAACATTTGAGACCAAAGTCTTCAGGAAAACGCTCAACCCTGTGTTCAATGAAAACTTCAAATATCAGGTAAACCAGATTATTATATTGTGACATATATTATATATTATGATATATAATATTTACATTTATACTCTGTTTTTATGCTTCTCAGATCCCTCAGAAGGAGTTGATTCAATCCACACTCGTGATGCAGGTGTATGACTTCAACAGATTCTCCAAACATGACATCATCGGTGAGATCAGACTGGATCTGTCCACCGTGGACTGGAATCATGTGATCGAGGAGTGGAGGGATCTGGCTGAAGCTTCCAAACACGAGGTATGGAGAGGTCAGAGGTCAGCTGTAGAGCTCAGATGTTTCCACAAAATTTAAGTCCAGCAATTTAACTTCATCGAACATCATGTCACGTTACAGCAGGAACATCTGGGAGAGATTTGCTTTTCTCTTCGCTACGTCCCCACCAGCGGTAAACTCACTGTGATCATACTGGAAGCCAAGAACCTGAAGAAGATGGACCATGGAGGTCTCTCTGGTAAGATGCTGCAACATAAGATCTCATTAATTAATGTTTCCTAAAAAAAAGTATCTGCCAAATGCATATATGTAAAATAAACATTTTAATAAACATTTTTTTAGACCCATATGTGAAAGTTCAGTTGGTTCTGGATAAGAAAAAGTGGAAGAAGAAAAAGACATCAGTGAAGAAACAGACACTCAACCCTTATTTTAATGAATCCTTCACATTTGAAGTGACGTTTGAACAGATTCAGGTGAGTGATTGAATCAATGAAGCTACATCTTCATGTTTCACTCTCTCTAGAACATTTTTGGTCTCATGTCTCATGCAGAAGGTCCAGCTGGTGATCTCGGTGTGGGATCATGATAAAGTGAGCAGAAATGATGCGATCGGGAAGATTTACCTGGGCTGTGATGCTACAGGAAACCAGCTGCGTCACTGGGCGGACATGTTATCTAACCCACGCAAACCTGTGGCCCAGTGGCACACGCTGCTGTCTGCTGAACAGGTGGATGCAACGCTGGCCCTCAAACACACCATCAAGATCCCCTTTATTAACAAAACCTTCTGAGACACGATTACACTCGTGGTGCTTCACAATGCCATAGAAAACCATTTCAGCTGTGTGGTTCCCTAAACATTCACAAAAGGTTCTTGTTGTGGAAACATTTTATATTAGAAAAAGATTCTTTTAAAAATGGTTCTGTTAAGAAAATGGTTCTCCTATAGCATCAGTGTGAAGAACCCTTTAAATCGTGTAGTTTTAGTAGGTCTAGCAATCGTATCCTTTATGCTGTTCTTACTGTTATCATCACAAAGTTTACAAGATCAATAGATTTTGATCATGGATGTCAGGTGACCAGACTGTGGACCAGTAAGAAACTGATATTTTGTCTTATATTTTTGACTCTGTATTGTATTGATATTTGCACATATGGTGAGATACAGGATGCAGTGATAACAAGTATGTGTTCCTGTCAACAATATATCTAAACTCCTCTTAGTTGTTTATTTGATTAGAAAAATAATAATATGATGTTATTGTTTATTCCAGTTTTTGTAATTATAACCAAATCAATAAACATTATTTTATTATGTTAAACATATTTGCCTATTGGGCCTGAGTTTAATGTCTAACAGAGACGATTACATGTTGACATGAGGCTAGTGTCTGTACAGATACATGTCCAGAGTAAATAAAACAGAGTCTGACATTGAGTTTTTTCTCATTAATTGAATGATGACGTGCACAGACGTGAACTACATTTCCCATCATCCGTAGCTCGTCGCTTCCGTGACGTCATGCGACTGAACGCTTGTGGATGGATGGGGCTTGTGTTTAAAACTTTCTTGTTTTTAAGTCTTTCTCGCAGTAACTGTAATGAATAACATTTGATCGTGATGCACGACATGCATTTTTATAAGAGTGACTTTTAAGGACGTGCATGATGTTCCCTGACCCTAAACCAGGTGCCTGTATGTCTGTATGAATATATCATATTTTAGTGCTGTTACAAAATATGGGATCCTTATGGGATTCTTGTGTAATTCATAATATAAAGTTATGACCATGGATAAACAGTTTTGCATTTGCAACAGATAAAATAAAACATTGTAACGTTCTCTGAACGTTTGCTGATAGTTCCCTGAAGGTTATTTAACCCTTTAATGGGAGCCATTTAACCAGCAGGTTTCTGTGGGATGAGAGGTATGTGTTTATAAATGAACATGTAACGTGTTCAGTATTCCAGCTGTTGTGTTGAGTTCTTCAGCTGCTCAGTTGTTTAATAATGGCTGTAGTTTGGTGTGTCTGTCTGTCTGTCTGTCTGTCTGACAGCTCGTGTCATTCTGTCATTATATTTGAGACCGGATCTCCCTCAGCAGATACTTTAAACAGAAATAGAAGGTGCGTCTCTGAAGGATTATTGAGAGTGTCTCTGCAGAGAATAAAACAGGTGTGAGGGTCCATTGCTTCTCCAAATGAATCTATTACTATAAACAGAGAGGTGGGGTTTCCTTGATCAGGGGGGATTCAATATATACTTAAGATGCCAGCAGCCCCTGATCTTACGCTCATCTTCCTCTCATCCTACTCTCATCTTCCTCTGATCGTCCTGCCGTCTTACAGGTGAGGCCGTCTCTCTGTTTTCTCTATCTTTTCTTCATGTCTTTATTCTGTTAGATTAGCATCTAAATGTTTGATCAGCTGTATTATGGTTATAAAACACGTTCAGCTTTTTCTTCTTTTGGTTTAGCTGAATTTTTTCATTTTTTGTTATGCATTTAAAAGATGTTTGAGTTTTGATGCGCTCTAAGAATAATTTGAGTGTGTGTGCATTATATTGTAAGGGTTTGAAAGAATTAAATGTTTGATAAGTGTTTGATAGAATTTGTTAAAGATCTTTATTGTATTTTGTTTGAAATATTTGGCTAAATAATGGTGTCTGATTTAACGTTCATCGTGGAAATTGCACATGGAAATCTAGAAACGTGTTTTAGCAGAAAATGATTTTTGTTATTCTGGGACATACACTTGGTAGCTGAAACGTAGCGTGTTGATCTGACTTATGGGAACTTGATCTGTTTGCGCTTCTGGGTTTAGCGTGTGATATACTAATGTTTGCCTCAGTGTCAGATAAATATGGAGGAGTATTAGCATGTCTGAAATAACACGGATCTCACTGGTGATTTAGACATGATGATGTTATGACTTAAATGTGGGGTTTCTGCCAAAAACATTGTTCAGATGAAATATCCATTAACACACATTAACACTCAATAACTCACATTAACACAGTTAAAACTGGCCATTGCACAGTTTGGTAGTGATGGTGATCACAGTTGGGTAGTGTTTTGTTTTAACAAAAATGTATTCATGAATCTATCTCTTTTCTTTGGTGATGATTGTGATTTATTTATTGTGATTTTTTTTATTTGACAGGGGTTTCAAAACAAAATTCAGCCAAGATGTCAGAGTGAGTAAAATGTTTAATAGCAGAAGTGTGTGTTGTGCTCAGATTGTGTTTGTGTGTGTGATGATGAACATAATTAAAGTTAAATACTTGTGTAGTTTTGTGTGAGGATTGTGTAGTTTTGTACTTTAATACAATTCTTATTTAATGATCTTAGGAAGAAGATGTCAGCGAGTCGTAAACATCATCTAAAGGTAAGTGTGTGTGTGTCTATATAAATGTAGTAATGAGCTTTTGTAATTGTGTCAGTTATAGTAAATGCATCAACGAAGCTTCTCTGCTCTTCTCTCAGAGTTTGATGCTGTCCATCGCTAAAGGTGTACTGGAACAGGAAGCAAAAGACAGAGAAGAAGCGAGAATTAGATACATGGCAGAAACCTGCCCATCTCTGTCTCTGCCGGGATCCATGCAGGCACTGCAGGTGAGATTCATGCCCGCTGGACATACAACACATCCACAGACCTTCATTACATCTGTCCAAACATCTGTGTTCACAGGAGCTCTGCAGAGAACTTCACCGTAAGATTGACGTTATAGACGAGGAGCGATACGACCTGCAGATGAAAGTTAACAAAAGTGCAAAGGAGGTGAGATTTCATCTGCGTTTACATCAGATCAGATTGTGTCATCATCTGGTTTCTGTACTGATGGGTCTCATCTTCTGGTCCAGATCGAGGACTTGAACATCAAGGTGATCGACCTGAAGGGCAAGTTTAAGAAACCCACCCTGAGGAAAGTGAGAATGTCTGCAGATCAGATGCTCCAGGCTCTGCTGGGCTCCAAACACAAGGTCTCTCTGGACCTCAGAGCCAACCTCAAACAAGTCAAGAAGGAGGTGAAAGAGGAGGTGAGTTTCACATCTTGAATTTGGAAACAGGATTTGAAGCAGCTGTTTAAAAGTTCCTTCACTTCTGTGTCCTTCAAGATGGTTTTGTACCTAAAGGGCCCAGAAGCTCTGTTAGAACCTAAAGGTTCTTCTCCTAATCTTCTATTGTTGATCTGTGTATTGTTCTACTGTTCTTCTGCATACGTTTATTTGTTGATTAACAGGATAAGGAGCTGCGGGATGTTGGAGACTGGCGTAAGAACATCGAGGATAAGGCCGGCATGGATGGAAGAAAGAAGATGTTTGAATCCGAGTCTTAAATTCTTTTTGTTCTTAAGTTAATTTTCTGCTCAATTCTGATTGGCCTAAAATTGCATGTTTATGTACCTGAATAATGTGCATTTATAATGAATCATCAGTCAGATTTGTCAGTTTATTGCCCAGCTTTCTGATGCTTTCATAACTTGTGTGCCGTTGTTATTCACAAATAAACACCAAAACATTTAAGCATAAAATGTGTTCGTTTTTTTTTCCACACACAAAGTTTACAATTAAACGCAGCAGTTTAATGCTCATAACTTTTGTAATGTTGGAACAAGTAAGTATTTGACTTAATTAGTTTTTGTGTTGTTCATTTGATTTAAGGATAAAGCATTTAATAACGTGAACTATTATGATTTTATTGTAACAGGAAACACTGACTCTGCACTGGATGGGAGACAGATGTTTGTGGATGTCATCTACAGAAGAAGAGGCACAAACTATCAGACAGTTATTTATACTGCAGAAGGGAGAGGCCGTGTTTCATGACCCGATCAGCTCATTGGTTTGATGTTAATCCACGTCCATAAAGAGAAACTGAGGATTTACAGAGATCAGAGATGCGATATAAACCTTCTTATCACGTCTGTGTCTCATGTTCAGAGGGCTTGTCTGACTGGAAGACGTTCTTCTTCAGTTCTTCAGGTGAGACTCATTTCTTCAACATCTTATTTTCTTGTAAATAGATTTAATCGTGTTCATTGTAATACAGCAGATGATGGTTGTCATGGAACTGATTCTTGTATCACGTTGCTAGGAACTGTGTGCTTGTGTGTAACAGTTCTCTGTTGTTTAGATGTTGTATGAATTGTGTAGTTTTGTGACGGATATCTGAAATATTAGGAGATATCATTGGTTTGATATTCAATGTTTGATGTGTCACTGAATGAACTCATATGAAGAATGTCTGTTTATGGAAGTCTTCAAAACTTACTAAAAGCGCAGAATCTGTGTTCAGTGCTCAGAGGTTGATATATGAACTGATGATGTATCTTCTGAAAGCATGAGACTCAGAGCTTCACCTGTTACACCTTCTGCTCCTCAACAACACCTCCCAGAAACACAGCAATGGTGGTTCAAAAAGATCTGCTCATTCTTCTGCTTATGTGACGGACCTACTAAATCAAAAAACATTTTCTTAATGTTTCCATAAATATTAAAAATGTTATTAAGAATGTAGGCGCATTCAAAACATTGTGCTTTTTAGAAATTGTTGCTGGGCTTTAAGCAATAACTTTAAGATAACGTTAGCCAACGTTCTAAAAACATTTCCTGTTAGCTGAGTGTTCCTAATATATCCAAAGAAGTTTCTTCCACTTGTGTGTCCTCAGTATCTCCTTCCATCGCCTGTGAGAATAGTCCTCCTTCAAATAGCCTTACGTGACCTGACCGTTGTCTTTACAGCTTTCTAAGTATGTGGTGAGGACTTTAAAGACCATCTGAAGGCACTAAATCAACCGTCAGTTAATCTTCCACTCGCCAGTTAACCAGGTTTGACCATTTTGTCTGTCAGAGTGAGATATATTAAGACGGACATTTGAGACGGTTGTTTGGAGAGGAATAAAGCAGAGTTATATCAGAGGCGTGTCATCATGTCTTTGACATCTGTGAGATATTCCTCAGGATGGACTTGTGTCCACAGCTGATGTTCTGGCCCTCAGATCATTTTCCATTGAACCCCTGGAGAAAATCCCTTCTTATAAGTCCAGCAGGGTTTGGGACTCTTGGCCTTCTTACGGTTACAGGCCTCAAGACACTGAGATGCTGAAATGTCACGTCATAGAGATATCTGTGGATTAGGAGCTATGGAATAGCTTGACTCTCTGTAACTGCTGGTATGGGGGGCTGTGGTGTAGTGGTAAAGATCTGAGGTTCAAACCCTGCTGAATTCTCTTCTGCTCTGCCATAGTTGAAAGTGCAATACATAACTTTATTTATTAAAAATAATCCACAGTTACTTAATGAGCAAGTGCACAACAGATCAGTGTTCAACATAAACTGTATGTTTATAATAATGATTTATAATTTAAGATGTTGGGTTTGTGAACAGAAAGAAGTTTTTTGAAGAATTTAGAGGAATTTAAACTTGTCACTAACATAACCTGCAATTTTACATTTGAACCAAAGATGGAGACAGAGAACCAAAAGTCACATATAACAGCTTTAAACTAAAATGTGACTTGGTGTTAGTGTAGCTGTAAGCATTTGTGTTACTGAATTATATTAAATATTCAGTTACTGAAACAGATGTTACTCAAGTCATGCAATAATAATTTCCTCTTGTTTCTGTTTAAAAGGTGCAAAAAAAAATCTCCAACATGTCTGAGTAAGTTCATCTTTTCATCAAAAATAACACTAGACTGAAAATTTTGTTATGATCAGTGTTATGATCACATTTCATATGATCCCATAATCGAAAACAGTCAAATACACAGTAAAATGCTCTCGTTTCTGTTAGAAAACGGCTGTCTAGCAGTAAAAAACACTCTCTGAAGGTAAGATCTGTTTCTGATTCATGTTAAACTCAACTAACAGCAGAAATAAAGTTACAGTAACCGTATCTCATCTGGGTTCAGAGCATGATGCTTCAGGTTGCCAAAGACCTCCTGGAAGCTGAAGCGGCCGAGAAGGAGGAGGAAAGAAAGAGATACATGGAGGAACATTGTCCACAACTGTCATATCCAGGTTCTAAAGAGGAACTCCAGGTTCTGTTGGTTCCACTACTAGGAATTTGTTAAGCATAAAAATGAATAATGAGTTTACAACCTTTTCCCCAACAGGCGCTTTGCAAAGAGCTACACTCAAAAATTGAAGTTATTGATGAGGAGAGATACAATCTTGAGCACAAAGTCATCTTGGTTGTCAACGAGGTGAGCTGGTTCCTGGCGTGTCCTTGTGTTTGTCACCGCTGTGGCCGTCTTGAGATTCTTGTCTTGTATCCAAGGTCAAAGATTTAAACATCAAGATCGTGGACCTCAAGGGCAAGTTCAAGAAACCTCCTTTGAAGAAGGTGCGAATGTCGGCTGATGCGATGCTCCAGGCTCTGCTGGGCTCCAAACACAAGGTGTCCATGGACCTCAGAGCCAACCTCAAACAAGTCAAGAAGGAGGTGAAAGAGGAGGTGAGAACTTTAGGGTTTATTTGTTATGTGCAACTTTACCAAGTATCTTCACATAGGTGTTCGTCAGAATGTTCCTCAGTTTTCTCCATGTTTTTCTCCAATGTTTTACAGTTTTGGGTTTTTGGGTGATTTTGGTCTTTTACACTATCACACAAATGATCTGAAAAAATTATCTTCTGAATGAAGCTGTTCATTCTTCTGACCTTCTGTCTTCTCCACAGGATAAGGAGCTGCGAGATGTTGGAGACTGGCGTAAGAACATCGAGGATAAGGCCGGCATGGATGGAAGAAAGAAGATGTTTGAATCTGAATCTTGAAGACAGTTTGTTTGCTTGGCGACTGATGGTGGATCTTCTGCCATCAACTCAAGTTTAATGCTCATATCATAACTCAGTTCTGTAGACAGGTCCAGATCAGGTCTACAACTCAAGAACTGTCAAAGACATGTTCTCCAGAACTCAATAATAGTTGTGTGTAGCTTATAAACGATTGTTAGAATCACACTTTTTCTAAATAAATAATTCAACACAGAAGCTTGTTTGTTTTTTTAAATCTTTGAAAAAACAAGAATCTGTGTGAATGTTTGAAGGCTAACTGTGTGCCAACAAATAATTGACAAATGTTTCTAATCGCTAAATGCACTGAAAACAAACTTTCTCTCTCACAAACGTTTCACTACAGAAGACATTTTAACCCACTACAATCTCTTTAATGATGATACATGTGCTTTTATGAGCCCTGATGACTTTATAAAGCTGAGAAAGGCAGGATATTATTTAATATATCTGACGTTCAGAAGAAAGAAAGTCAAACATCTGGAATCACATGAAGGTGAGTAAAAATGACTGAATTTTTTATTGAATACTTTCTGTGATTTATGAATCAAAAGCTGCTGTTAATATTAAACACTAAAACTGTCTCAGATCTACTGGGTCTGGTATTGAACTGTAGTATAGTTACATATATATAGTTACAGTTACATGTGGTTTATTGTATGTCTCGTTTGTGCTCCTCAGGAGTGATGGGGGTAAGAGTTCTGTAGCAGCACCTGTGGGTCAGCGCTGGTACAGCAGGTGACTGAATGCATAACTCACAAACCTCAGACATTATGTTACAAATTGATGTTCTTGTTTTAATGGCAAGAGTTTATGATGGTCAGATGTTGTGCATTTTTATCCACGACTGCACTGAATTATTGCACAGGGTATGTTACTGTATGTTATTGAGTTATTGCAGAGTTCTTGTAAACTAGTATTTAGTTATCAGATTAACAGATGGTGTTTAGATGCTTTTATCCAAATTTATTTGCAGTACATTTAAGTTTGATTCATTTGATCATTGTGTTCTTTGAGAGTCAACCACAATACAATACTCAACCAGTTCTGCTATAAGTTATTGGATAATGTTAACAAGATGGTTTTGTTTACTAAACCTGAATTTAAGTCTGACTGCATTTTGATAGGAACAGCCCACTTTTTATATTCCAACCAATTACCGCCCTACATGTTTTCCCATTGAATCTCCTATAATTATTTTCATATCTTATGAGTTTCTAAATACTTTCTGATGGTTGTAGGATATCATGTTGTCAGCGGATAAACTTATGTCTTCTCTTTATCAAAGCTAAGACTCTGATGAGCTGAAAATAGCTTCACTTACTTATCAAGTGTTTGTAAATGATATTATGTTTATTAGTCTGGCTGCTGACTTTACAATTTACGGCCGGAGGATCATGTTAAGTCAGAGCCGAAAAGCCTTTTAAAAACTCCTTAAATCTCAGAGATTTTATTTATGAGGTTAAGCGTGAGAAACGTGATCCATAGAACAGAAATGTTTAGAATAAACTCACTCATCCTGATTAACCCAGTTAAGATAGTTCAAATTAAACACCACCACCGCTTATAAACTCAAACCACTAGCGCATTGTCCGGTGGATAAACAGCTCCCGGCTGGCAGTGTCCGATCACGTTTGTCATTCCCTTTAAATGTTCCCTCAATTTTTCCAGTTAATAAGGATTATCTTACAGACATCTGGAATTTTGTGGTGTTATTGCTCTATTTAAAGAGCATATCTGGCAGAGCTCTGGATATTTCCAGAGGCTGACAAGCCAACAGTCTTTAGTGTCTTACCATAAAGAGGGAGAGATGTGAGGATGCCAGGCTTATATACCGTAGAGAGAGACAGTCTCCTCCAGTGTCAGCACTCTTCGTCTCCCCCTCGTCTCCTGCACCCTCGTCTCCGGCTCTCGGTCGCTCAGATCCTCACAGGTGAGGGAACGTCTGATCTTCATCAGCTCTCCTCTCACTCGCATTTCTCTTGCATGACATGTTTGCATGAAATGTTGACAATGTTTGTCTTTCTTTATGATAAGTGACAGAATGCATTTCCCTAAGCGGTTTGTAGTTTGTGGCATTGAACAGCCACAGAGTGATTTTAAAACACTTGAAGAGAACTTAACAATATTATTTGAAGATAATTTATTAGATTGTTTTAGCATCTTTTGTATATTATTGACCACAAATTGCACATGCATTCAGAGCAGCTGATTTTGTTGTTAACGTTCCTGTAGTTTGTGTTTTGTGTTAATAACTGATGATAAATGAGGCTGGAGAAGTTAAATGGTGTGATGTGGGCAGGGCGTGAAATGTGAGCTTGGCACAAAAAGAAATATTTGAAATGATTGGCAAGAGAGTGTTTGCTAGAGTTTCCATCTAGGCGCTGAAAGAATAACATATATCATTTGAATGTAGTTAATGTTTGTGTGTATAAACACTCATGCAGTCGAATGCTGAAGCTTCCAGTTTAATTCTGAGAACTGGAATTAAATTACCACTGAAGAAAATATAGTCCAAATGATATAATACAGCTTCTGGAAATGAATCTAAAAAAGTGTTTTAATACATAAGAAAACTCTCGACAGGTGGTGAGAAAAACAGGCCAAGATGTCTGAGTAAGTTTATGAATCTCATTATTTTTATATTCAATATCAAACATCCAAAAATCTTCACTTTGTAAATAATTCCTTCATCCTCTCATTACAGAAAAAAAATGACATCGAGTCGCCGGCACCATCTCAAGGTAAAATAAACAAATGTATAAAAACATTCTGGATTGAATTCATGTTGCTGGTTGCCAGAAAATAATACTCATGTTCACCAGTTTATATATTGATGACTGATCTTGCACTCACTATGACTGGACAAATGCCCTCTACAATGAGAATGTCCCTCCCCCAACACTGTATGCAACCAATCAACAGCTGGCAGATCATGAGTAAAACAAAACTTCATCCTATTGGATATTTACAAAAGCACAAGATATCAGTTTTACATTGATGGGGTTTTTGAATGATGCATCTCTGCTTATATTTCAGTCAGTGTGTTCACCACTCAGTACAGTGTGTGAATGTACAGTATGTTCAGTGTAAGAGTTGCAGTGTTTTGTCCGTCGCTCTCAGAGTTTGGTGCTCGGCATCGCAAAGACTCTCCTGGAGAAGGAAGCAGCTCAGGCTGTTACAGACAAACAGAACTACATGGCTGAACACTGTCCTGCGCTCTCCCTGCCTGGATCTGTGCAGGAACTGCAGGTGAACCTCAACAAACATGCTACACATAAATAACTCTGAACAATCTACAGTACAACTCTTGCACCAGGCAAACGTTCTCAGAACGTTCCCACATCGCATTACATTGGTTACATACAGTGTTTTCCTTCAGGAACTCTGCAAGAAGCTTCACCACGACATTGACAAGATTGATGAAGAGAGATATGATTTGGAGGCCAAAGTGCGCAAATCTGACAAAGAAGTACGACTAAAATATAAGTTTCTAAAATATAAATGATGCTGTGGAGAAACTCACATTTATCTGTTGAGTGTTTCTGTCAGAACTTGTTTGTTTTGATTCTGATTCTGTGTGAAGATTGAAGATCTCAAGATCAAAGTTGTTGACCTGAAGGGCAAGTTTAAGAAACCAGCGCTGAGGAAAGTGAGAATGTCTGCAGATCAGATGCTTGGAGCTCTGCTGGGCTCCAAACACAAGGTCTCTCTGGACCTCAGAGCCAACCTCAAACAAGTCAAGAAGGAGGTGAAAGAGGAGGTGAGTTTCAGATATTTCAACTTATCTTATTAAACTCCAGATTAAATCAATCTGCTGCTGGTCAAAATTGTTCCTCACCTCCGAACTCTCTCCTGTTATCCAGTCTGCAGATGTTGGCGACTGGCGTAAGAACATCGAGGATAAGGCCGGCATGGACGGCAGGAAGAAGATGTTTGAGGGCAGCGAGGCATAAGTTCCTGGACATTTGTTTGTTTAATAATCGCAGGAATTCTTCAGAGCTGATCAGACTTTTAACAATAGTTTCTGTTTTTAGTGTCTCAGGAAAACATTTATTTCTCACAGTATGTCCTGACAGAGTCGCTGCCATTAAATCAGTGCTTTGAGGAAAAACGGCTTTGTTTGTTTTATTTTGTCCCTGTGAGGCATGATTGTTGGTTCTAAGGGTTTATATGATGAGCCACTGGCTGTAAGAGGAAATTCAGTTCTGGTTTTATACGACCACCAGGGGACGCCAGACCGTCTATTGCTTCTGCTTTCAGTTTTTATCTTTAATTTGTTTATTTAATTAATATTTGTCCTGTTAATAGTTTACAATGCGTGAAATATTACCAGAATAATGTTGGCACACAACACCTAAACAAAACAACGTTCATGTTTTTAAAGGCCCCTTAAAAAGTGAGTATCATTCACTGACATTATTGTGTTAATGCTTGACGTTTGATTGTTTATTTGGGATGTATGGTTGTGTTAATCGTTGATCTGCTCACGGCTTACGCAGCACAAGCGTCCTGAAGATTTACGAGGACTGAAGATATTTCAGGAGCTCCTTAGACTGTTGGGTGGAATCCACTTCCATAAACAGGCCCTCAAAGATGTGCTGAGCCATCAGAACACAACATATATATCCTGTTTAACTCTTGTCTCTCCGGGGTCTTCAGTTCCTCTGTGTGAGATCCTCTTCTTCTTATAGGTGAGTTTGAGTCCACGGCTCCGTCTGACTGTGTGTGAAGAACAGCGATATTATATTAGTGCATGAGTTCAGGAAGTTTACAAGGTAATGCTGAAATGAAAACACAACAGATAAACTAGTTGCTGGTAGATGTTTCCTCGTGGTTATCAGACGCAGATGTGTGATCATGTTTGCATGGATGTTAATAAGAATTTCAGGCAGTTTTTATGAGTGAACTAGTTTGTTTCTGTTGGATATTTGGGCTCTGTGTTACGATTTCAGCTGCAAGTATCGTCTGTGTTTTTATTGTGTTGTTGTTGATTCCTGTTGAGTTTTTGATTTAATGACTGAAGGATTTTCTAAAGGTTGAATTCAAATGTTTTCTGTATTTAGTTACAGCTATTTAAATGTAATTTCATTCGTTTAATGTAGAAAATGTTTTCAAAGTTTGTTTCAGATATGCATTTATAATCTGTTCTAATGATATGTGTGTATATTCTGTATTGTTTGAATCAAATTATGTTTACTGGCAAATTTGACTTCAGTTTGTTCTTTAAAGTGCTTAAAACTGATGTGTGAAATATGCAAACATCTTGTATTAATACAGTACAGTTGTCATGCGGTAATGCGATGTAACTCATTAACACAAACACTGTGTTGATATCAGACTCTTATCTGTGCTGTTATGAATCAATCTAATGAATGATTTCTTCTGAATGCAGAGTGAGAAACACAAACCGCCATCATGTCTGAGTGAGTATTTCTAAAATAATCTGAGGCTGGAATTGAAGTTTGTCTAAGAGTTTAGAATAACTGTAGCTTTAATCCCTTGTTTAAAAGCGAGTGTATTGACACGTTTAATGCGGTAAATGTTTAATGTTTCTCTTCACAAACAGGAAAAAGATGACATCCAGCCGCAGGCACCATCTGAAGGTAGAGACAAACTCCTGAGATCCTGCTGTTGCTTCAGTCGTTCATCTGAGCGCCAGAAGCTTCATGAATGTCTGTCTGTTTTCAGAGTGTGTTGCTGTCTGTTGCCTTCGGGCTTCTGGAGGCTGAAGCCAAACAGATTGTGGCTGATAAAGAGGCTTACATGAACGAGAACTGCCCTGCGCTGGACATGCCAGGATCCATACAGGAGCTGCAGGTATCAGTGGAAACATACTTGTGACATTTGTTGTAACATAAACTTTAACATTACCCACATCTATGACTTTAATCATCTGTGGAACCCAAAAGAAGATATTCTGAGAAATGTCTTGGTGGTTTTGTGTTCATACAGTGGAGGTCAATGGGTGCCACTGTTGTTTGGTTACCAGCGTACTTCAAAATATCTTCTCTTGTGCTCCTCAGAAACTAAAAAAGTCACACAGGTTTAAAATGACATGAGAGAGAGGTTAGTTTTCTTTTAAACGATCTGTTTCTCGCTCGCAGGAACTGTGTAAGAAGCTACACCAACAGATTGACAAGGTTGATGAGGAGAGATATGACATGGAGGCCAAAGTTGCCAAAGCAAACAAAGAGGTAAAATCACAACATAACAAACAAAATATAAACTAAATACTGCAGTTAACATGAATTCATTCATGCAGCTGAGGACTTACGTAAATATATTTACAGTTTTTTTAAAGCACAGTTTGACGTACTAACAGTTGTTTATGATGTCCATCATTACTGGCTCTGAACATCATCTGATGTTGCATCTTTTGTCCATCAGATTGAAGATCTGAAGATTAAGGTGATCGACCTGAAGGGCAAGTTCAAGAAACCAGCGTTAAAGAAAGTGAGAATGTCTGCAGATCAGATGCTTGGAGCTCTGCTGGGCTCCAAACACAAGGTCTCTCTGGACCTCAGAGCCAACCTCAAACAAGTCAAGAAGGAGGTGAAAGAGGAGGTGAGTTTCAGACACGTGGAAATCTYATGTCAYKAGGATCTCCTCATCGTGCTTCATGGCTGATGTTTGTGTCCACAGAGTGCTGAGCAGGTGGGCGACTGGCGTAAGAACATCGAGGATAAGGCCGGTATGGACGGCAGGAAGAAGATGTTTGAGTCCGAGGCTTAAGATTTGTTGTGTTTCTTCTCTCAGATGTCTTAAAGTTTCTCTGGCAAACATCTTTCTGTCCTGTGAAGCTCAAATAAAGTATTTTTTCCTGCAATGTTTTGTACATTTGACACGGTCGCATGTATGGCATTAAAGTTTAGTGTGCACACGTGTAACTATATGAGCCCTGGTGTTTTTGTTCATAATCACTAGTTTTACTAAACAGGTTAACCGTAGCATTAACAAGTAACTCATGTTGAAAATCAATGAAAAAAGGGACTTTTAAAACAAGAGATTGTGCTTCAAAAACGTGAATTAACAAATGATTTTACATTTAGAATAAACATTCTTACCAATATTGTTTATAAACTACTCCAGATTACTCCAAAAATCATCATTCTTTAAACATGATTTATAAAGTCACACTATGGCACAGTAACTCTGCACCACTGTTGTGTGTTTGTCTGTTTTAAGTGACGTTATTTACGGCTGTTTACTGACATTGGCCAAATACTGTCTGATCAGGGCTGAAAAAAATAAATTCAATATAAAGTTCTGCAGTAACACGACACAGTGATGGTATCACATACCATGTATATAGGGTCAGTATTTATAGGTTTATAGGTTCTTTAAAAAATACTTTGTAATATAATCATCATGGTGCATTAAAACATACTGCAGTATTGCCATATTATCTGTCTTCAAAACGTTAAAAAACACCATATTTAGTGATACATTTATATTCACATGCATGTGACTCTGATGTGATGATTTTATGCAAAGCGACTTGAAAAGTTTCATTCAAGCTATTTTGATCAGTTGCTGTGTGTCCTGCGAATCGAACCTTTGCACCACTAACACAATTCTCTACTGACCGAGATACAGAAACATCTGTGTTACTGATTATTGACTCTGTAACTGAGAATCACACTTTTAAACAAATACCTGTTAAACTGTTAGTGGCCACATTTCAATGCACATCTAACAGACGTATGTTTCACTATAAGTCATTGTGTAGATACAGTGTCCATCCTATATGTTTCTGCTCATCTGTGGCAGACTGTAGCTTCTTATAGAATAAATATATAGTGTACAGTAAAATATTCCTGCACTTTTACATCAAGCACGTTAAATGCTGAAGCAAACACAACATGTAATCTGTGTTTCATTACATAACATTCCTGTTGTCATCAGGTGTATTAACTTTATAATCTAACAGAAATATTAGATGTTCAAAATAAACTTTCCTGTCACAGAACAACATTATCGTAATCTTCTTCTGCTGCTTGTTTATAAAACATCTCATCACCCGTTTCCTCAACTCTTCACCCCCTCAAACTTCATGTTTCCTTCAGGAAAAACCTCCAAGACTTTCACTCTGAGGTCCAAACTATTTCAGGTTTGTGCTTTCACACCCAGTCACTCTCCCGGCCCGTAACGCCTCCATGTACGGTCAGAGCCGGGTTTAATAGCTGCTGTGGGCTTCTTGGGTTTCTGCAAGGAGATCAGATGTTGACTGGAAGGACTTGAGTTGCTAAGTTTATCTCCTGACCTGCTGCTCCGAATGCAAGGAGACGCCAAAGTATGTGGAGGGGCATCATTACCACTGCAGGACTCGTAACTTTTGGAAACTGGAATCTTACAGAATTACACTTCATTTTAAAAATAGTCTTTCATATGTATTATTAGTATATGAGAATCAAATGCAATAAATATGCATGTTTACACTGCTTGGTAGCTGGTGTTCCTGTAGCTCAACTGGTTGAATTAGCAGCGCAGAGGTTGTGGGTTCGATCCCAGGGAATGTGAGTCCTGATAAAAATGTGTACCTAGAGTTCACTGTAAGTCAAATGAATAAATGTAAATATAACACACACACACACACACACACACACACACACACACACACACACACACACACACACACACACACACACACACACACACACACACACACACAAACACAAACACA
>JBAJNP010004185.1:17562-34835 GCA_036877545.1 Yasuhikotakia modesta | reverse complement strand
TCTCTGTCTCTCTCTCTCTCTGTCTCTCTCTCTCTCTCTCTCTCATAAAAACGTGTTGTTATCTCAGTTGTACCACAGGTTACTTATTAATGTATTTAAAACATTCACCGGCTATTTTGAATAATTTTCAATGTGTTTTTCACAATACGGGTGAAACGGTGTCCGTTCAACAGGTTTAAATCTGTTCAGTACAGTTCCTCATTAAAACGGTGTTGCTGTATTCAGGGCCTTTCATAGACATTCAGGGTTCTGGGCATTTTGCATTTTTTGTGGGTTTAGGAGGTTTGGAGCTTGTGGATCCACGCGGCTGTGTCAGCTGGTGTTACCCGTGTCAGTGTGTGGAGAACACGGATGTGTTTGTGCGCTGCGAGCGGAGAGTTACGGTGTGTTCACGTTCATTTGCGCTCCGTCTGCCTTTCTGAACGCAAGAACGTCCCCGCGGGGCAACCCGTCGTGTGATTAGAGTGAAAAGTTATCCGGCACACATAGCGGGGTTTAGTGTCGTCTCACCTGCTTTAAACGGCTGGTGATGGATGACTGTGAGCGGGGTGAGCGCCTCACGTCGCGCCCCCGCCGCGCACCGAAGGACGGGAGAGTCTTTCGCTGTGTTATCAGGGCTTCTGCCCGGGGTTAAGCTGTTTTAAAGGCATTTCCAGTTATATAATATTGTGTCCAACAAACGCAATGGTTGCAAACGCATCTTACTAAAACTGGCTTTAGTAAGACGGTGGAATTGGTTGTTTAATGGTAATGTTGAAAATGTATATCAGTTTAAAACCTGGAGGAAATGAGTGTTTCTTAAGTAAAAGCAAGTCATTGCAGGGCCTGTTTTGTTTATGCATTGAATCTGTTTTGCGACAGGTTGCTATGGAAGTGAGGCACACACATGCACATCTGTGTGTGTGTGTGTGTGTGTGTGTGTGTGTAGGCTGGTTTGATTGATGACAGAGGGCAAACTGCATCACTCCTTCAATAGCTGTGACTGTGGCCGTGTCTCTAGATAAGCTCTGGGCTTGCGTTATTGAAATCTGGGGTCTGTAGAGCCATCAATAACAGAGGCGCGGCTCGCCTACCCAACAAAGCTCTGCTGTTATGTGTTGCCGGGCCGGGCGGCAGCACTGGGGGGAGATTTGATTGCTGCGTTCTCCTGTGTAATAATGACCCCCGTCCCTCCCTCCCCTCGCACAGCTCTGTACGAATGCAGAGCGCTGGACTCCTTATCAGAGCCCTTGCTTTGAGATAAGAAGACATGTGGCTGTGTGACCGTTGGTCAAGATGAAGGCATGTTGAGGAGCTCTTGCTATGAAGAACTTGCGTTACGTCAGTGTTTCTGCTGTTCTTCCTCACGCTTCTGTTCTTTGTTTACCCTGTACTGAAAAAAGCAGCACCCTGTAAATAAATATGATCATCTAAACCTTCAAACCTTTTCTCTCCCATTCAGATTATTGCTATAGATGAAGACCAGAGAATCTGTTGAGATCTGACAGAAGCTTCATTCAAACGTCCTCAAAGCATGGTAAGCGTCTTACACATTCATTTATTTATGGTTAATGTTTTGGTTTTCTTTGCATGCATTTATATATTTCATAAATCCACACACATATTTATAATTATGTGACACATAGAAAAGATTTCTAAGGCAAACACATTATTCTCCTCCAAGTAGAGTTTTAAAAACATGTTTTTATATAAGTATGCATGACAACAAGTGTTCTTTTGCAGTTGCAATAGTGAGACTTCTGAGGTTTACCTGCATTAAAATTCTCCACCATTGACAGATGCACATGCTTGGAATGCACAAGGCAGAAGTGGCATCATTTAACTCCAGATCTGTCCCATGTATGATGGGAAGACTGATCTATGCTGCCTGCCAGACCGCTCTGAAAGCGTACAGCAAAACCTGCTGCAGCTGACATTAAAGAACCATCTCTGCTGTCCCCTGTTGGGAATTTAACTAGTCCTGTTAGGTTTTTTTGGGGTGCAGAGAAATCATTAGAGAATAATTAGTATTAACCATTTTTCTGTAGTGTTGCAGATTTTTGTGTCTCTCTCCTCAGTCGGCCTCTTATTTCAGTGATAATTCTGCCCTCACATTTAGTATCTCTAGTTAAAGACTGAAAGAATTTTACCTGTTGTTGGTTTGTGTGTGTTTTCTGCTCTTAGATTGTTGTTCTCTTTACACCACCTCACGCCCCACCGTGACCATTTTCTGATCTTTTGTCCAAGGTGGATGCGAGTACAGCCTGCAGAATGAACCCTCTCAGCGCGCTCGGCATCGATCGGACCAGCCGGATGCGGGAGAGTCTCCGCGTCCACGGAGGGATGGTTTATCCTCCAGGAATACGGACCCTGCCGACAGATAAAGGCTTTGTTGGTGACAGAATCCCAGACTTGCTGTACAAACCAGATGTGTCTCTAGATGGCAGAAAGACTGCAAACAGTTACGTTGGACTTTATAAGAGTTCCCCACCTGGAATTCAGAAACCACTGGTTGTGTCTGGGATAGGTGCAGATGCTTTGGGATTGGATAGACGTGTTGTACCAGGGGACAAGCCCCCTGAGATGAGTCTAAATGGTGGCGGCAGCTATCTGCGGGTTCCCTGGATGGGCCACTATCATGAAGCTGGAATGTACCCTTTCATAGACTCCAGTAAATATGCTGCTTTGAACATGTATAAAGCATCCATTTTGTCACAACCGTCACCTTACCTTCCCCAGCACCTGGCTTACCAACCTCTTTGTGCTGGAGCAGGAGGGAGTGTAGCTGGTGCTGAGCGCTTATTCTTCATGCCCCCTTATCCCCCCGCACCTATATCTTCACCCCTCGCTCCCCCTCTCAGGATCCCCACCGCCACTGTCGCCCCTACTGCGCTGTCACCAATGATGCACCACCAGGAGAAAACCATACAGAGCATTGGCCCAAGGATTCACCATGAGCCCTCTGCATTTGGACAGCAGACCATACATCACCAGCCCCAACCCCATCACCAATCCACTAGTGACAGGCAACACAGCAGCAGTGGAAATGGTGCCAACAACAGCAAGTCCAACCGGAACTCATCCAGCAAAAACACAAGCAGCACTAGCAATAGTGTCAGCAGCAGCAGTTCAGGAGTTAGCAACAACTCTAGTTCTGGTGTGGACACAAGTCCTTCTCTAGTAATGCAACCTCCCCGCCCTACAACACGCCCCCCTCAACCAACTGTAGCCCCTCCACCTCTTATTGACAGCACTGTTGAGTTTCAGAAGCCTATGTACCGTAGTCCCTCCTCATCTTCCTCATCCTCACCCTCAGTTGCTCACCCCATCTACATTAGTAACAGTTCTCAAGAACTACGATCTCCAATTCGGCCTTCTAGCCAGAAAACCAAAACCAAAGAGGTGACCTTGGACTCAAACAGAGGTGTGGGGAATGAAAGAAAAAGCAGCAGCTCCCCTGTTAAGAACTGTTCTGAGAAACATCCTGAGAAACAGGGACCTGTTACCAAAGACCCAGCAGATAAGCCTTTAGACTTGTCTGCTAAAATTCTGGAGTTTGAAGGATCTCCCAATGGATATCCCTTAAAATTAGAGGCCTTAGCCAAACTTGGATACTCCCCCAACGCCCGCTACGGACTTCCCCCAAACAGGGAGCTGTTGAAAGAAACCCTTTCTACACCATCCTCTGCTGTTAGCACTTCTTCTAAAACTCCAGAAAGACCTGAAATAATTAGCACTTTACCCTCTTCATGGGTGGTGCCAAGTCCTACCCAGACAATCTGTTCAATCAGTTCTGAGGCTGGTCAAAGCAAAGGGTCAAACATCATTAAGAACAAGAATCTTGAGCATGTTGTGCCACAGTCAAGAAGTTCCTCATGTCCCAGAATTGATGACCAAAACAATGTCTCAGTCCCACATTCTGCCCCTGTTGTCATAACAACAGCATCTCGGCCATCATCTGCCTCCCCTTCCCCCAAGAAAAATGGTGAATGGCCAAAGTCATCGGCCCCCACCCCATCAGAAAAGACTCCAGCTAATAACCATGGCGGTCACCCCTCAGCTACAAAGACCTCAAAAACACTAAAAAAAACTGAAATCTCTGAAATTGGCTTCAAGCACCAACAATCACACTTAGAAAATGGACATGCTCCAAGTCACCTCTACATGCCTCAGGGCGAAACTTATCTTCCCCCAAGCCTGGCATATTCCAGCAGATATCTTTCATACCCAGTACCTGAAGGTCTGTCCCTCTCTCACTTGCAGTTGCCTGGAAAAGGCCCAGTGTACCCTCACCCCGTTCTGCTGGGTACTAACGGCCTATATTCAGCTCGTTTGCCACCCAAACCTGGCCTCCCTTATGGAATCCCACCTAACCATGGAGAGTATCTGACCTACCATGACTCACAAGAGATGGTCCACCCACTAATGTCCCGCCTGCCCTTAGACCACAAAGTCACTGAGCGTCTTGAGCTGAGACACAGGCCCTCAGAAAAGCCTTGGCACCGTGAGGAGCTATCATACAAATGCCAGGGCATCACAGAGACAGACCCTGGTTACAAATCTGAGAGAGAGTCAGAGAGGCAAGAATTTATGGGCTCCAAATCTCACAGCAAGCATCACGTAGTGAATAAGGAGGAGATTGTCTGCATTGACCTGGTCCAAGATGACACAGATGGCAGTCCTGAGCCAGACAAACATAGTGTCAATGATGCCAAAAGCAAAGAGCCAGCTAAGCCGGTCGGCAGCGGGACAGGGATGGGGAACGAGAGTGGCAGTAATTCAGAGGGTAAGGAGCCAGAGCTCATGCAGATTTTGCGTCCCCGCCAGCCTGCCACATCCAGGCCAGCTGATTCAGAGCGGCGGCCAGAGGTATGCAGTCCACCTCAGCCTCAGAAGCAAGCTGAGTTTTCAGTGCATAGTCAGGGTGAGGAGAGCTCATCTGAACACAGCCCACTGTCTGACGTGTTGGAGGAGCAGACGTTACGCTGCGCCAGAACATCAGGTGAAAGGGCTCGGGCTGATGTTGCAGAATTTAAAGTTGATCGCCACCATGTTAATCATCAATACATGGATGTGGGCAAGGATAGATCAGAAGAGTCCCATGAGGAGGAGGGACATGGTCTGTCTAAAAGTAAAAGCTCCAGCCTGGCCAAGAGAATAGCTAATTCATCAGGTTATGTCGGTGACCGCTTCAAATGCGTCACAACTGAGCTGTATGCAGACTCCAGCAAACTGAGCCGGGAGCAGCGAGCCCTGCAGGTGAGTTGCACACTTCTAGCATTTTTAAGAATGAATAGACAAGTTTGATCAATTGTGGAGCGTTTTACCCTTCATGTGTTTCACACAGCCTTTAAGAAACCTTAGGGTGAAGTAAGAATGCTATAATTTAAGAACACCTCACACTTTCTGTTTCCTGGTAGAATTTTCACAGACCAGTGACTGTCATTGCATTTTGCTAAAGTTCTCTGAAATCCTGAGAAAGCTTCTCATTATGTTTCAGGCTCTGAGTAAGCGCTTGCATCTTCACTCGGTCTCATCGAACGCTTCACTAATTACGGCTCTTTGTAACCCACCCTCCCTCTCCTGCCCTCTCTTTCTGACGCTCCTCGCTCCCCTACTGTGAATCTGTCAGGCAGTCCCTAACACCAGCAGTGTCACTGTTAGCGTGAGAGAGAACGGGTTTGTGGAAGAGTGTATGCTTCAGTTAGCAGCTGAAAGGGTTAACACAGCATGCTGTATTTGGTAACTCTGCCCAGAGATTGTGTGTGTGTGTGTGCGTGCCGTGGCCTAGCTAGCGCATAATGCTGCAGGCTACTGTTAACCTGGAGGTGAGCCCTGGAGACTGGTGTGTGTGTCAAAGAAATGCGTAGGCCATACCCAAACATGAGCACACACTCGCTCCTGCAGGCTCCTTCTTGTACTCCGTTCCTCCCTTTACACACACACACAAACACACACACACAGCCCCAGGCCCCCAACAGCCGTGTGCATGGTGGCAGCCCTCCCAGCTTCAGTAAAATCCGGCCCATTCTTTCCTGATGGGGAAGATTAAAACAGAGAGCTCACCGACTGGCAGAGTCATTAGTGCTATCTCTCTCACACACACACACTGACTCACACACACACACTGACTCACACACACACACTGACTTACACACACACTCATATACACACAAACACTGACTCACACACACACACTGACTCACACACACACACACTGACTTACACACACACTGACTTACACACACACACACTGACTTACACACACACTCATACACACACACACACACACACACTAACTCACACACACACACAGTAGAGCATGTCTGTGTGGAAGGAGAGAGACAGAGAGGTTGATGGTGGACAATAGCCCCATTTCAAACCCGCATGATTTCAAAAAATCCCTTTAAATAAGGCCAATATTGTTTCCACATACATCACAGCAACACACTTCTACCATTTACACAAGAGCTTCCAAAACATTAGCGTTCTCAGTTGTCTTAAGCTGCACCATATTTCTGTACATAAGAGTTAGTACCTCACACACAATGTCTCGTAACGGTGATTCTTGTAGTTCAGGGTAAGTTGATGTTTGTGTGCAGATGTGTTAAATGTGAACATTTTGAATTCACCTCATTGAAAAAGACATTGAGCCTCATTCTGATTGCTTAGATGGAGGGATTATCACAAGAGGACAGTAATTTAAGTCAACCAGCTGCGTTCTGGGAGGTCAGTTCATTTTATTTTTAAACTACTAATCAGTTCAAATGAGTAACTCCTGCTTTTGCTCCCACAGGCAGTTGTGATGTCAGACTTGTCCTATTTGTTTTCACTCTTCTTTTATCCCCTTTCTGAGGGACTGATGCATGGTCAGATCTGAGCCAGATGATCCTCTGACTTCACTTTTATCATTTTCCAGTTTTAATGCATCTGCTACGTTTACTCAAACTTTCAGTTATAGATGTATTTTGTTCCAGTTGTATTCATTTTTACTCCATGTTGTTCTCCAGCAGACGAGAGACAAACTTTACAGCTGGTGCTCATAATACTGGATCTGTTTTCACCATTGTGTGTGTGTGTGTGTGTGTGTGTGGTTGTAGCGTGCGATGATCCGTTTCTCGGAGCTGGAGCTGAAGGAGGGGTGTGTGTCGTCTGCAGCGGCAGGGCCGGGGAGAGATCGGGAGCGAGGGAGGGAGTTGGCTGAGAGCCAGCATGGAGCAGGAGACTGGGAACAGCGCCAGCCAGCATCCAGGCCCTCCGCAGCTCTTCCAGTCCTCTCAGATCACACAGAGCAGCACAACGGTAAGATCCACACACACACACACAGCTGTCTCCCTCCCTTAAACTGTGTTTGTTTATTTTGATGTCTCGTCATTATCTTATTCTCAGGATCTTTCTTGTAATGTCCGTCATGTTCAGTGTCTAACTTTCATGTGCTTTCATGCGTCCTCCTCTCCTCTGTCATGTCTCCTGCGATCTTCCACAAGCATGTTTATCCTCTCCCTCAGAACACTCTTCCTCTCCGTGTCACTAGGGACGGTCCCTGTGCCGCGGCGCTCCGCACAACAGCGTCAAACCAGCGGAAACAGCGCGGTAAACATGGCTTCCGTCACCGCCACCCTCAAACAGGAGACACATGCATACATATGCACACGCTCACTCTCCTCCCTCCCTCCCTCCCTCTCTCTCTTGTTTTTTCCACTTGAGCTCTGCTAATGGCCTAATGCCATCAGATTTCCAAATCAACACTTGCCGCTATGTGACCTCGCTCTCCCCGGCGGCTTTCACCGAGGCGAGGCGTTTCCTGTGCATGTGGGTCACAGTATGTGTGTGTGTAGCGCTCGCATGTGTGTCAGCCACATGGACGATTAACAGCGCTCTGGATTACATAAACAGAGCGTGCTCGGCAGATCAGCAGTCGGCGTGATGCTCGGAGGCCAAACAGAGTGGAAAAAAATGGTGAAAAGTTCCAGGGTGGATTTGGCAGAGTCCTGGAGCTGTAAAAGTTTATAACGGCTTTCAGATCCCATCATTTTCAACAAGCGGTACAGATTGCATAATTGATTTAGGTAACAAAATTGATTATTTAATGTTGCATATTTTTGTCGTCCATTTCTAATGTTTATGCTGTCTCTGTCCTTCGATATATCTCTCCTGTGGTGACGTGAACAATGTTACCATGGTGATCCGCTTTGGAGCGGAGTTGCTATGGAGCAGACGTTGTCAGGAATTATGGGATGCATGTGGTGTTAGTCACGTGCTTTGTGCGTGTCAGTGTTAGCCGGGCTGGGGCAGGGCGGGCCACATTCTCACTCGGGTCGGTATGAGGATAATTCAGTCTGTCGCCGTGAGCGTGATAATTAAAGTTGGTTTGCGTCTTAAAATATGTGTCATTTAATCTGTCTTTGTGGTATATGGATTTTCTTAAAAGTCTGATAGTAACGGTTGAGGTAGCTGTGTAATTGGTGTGTTTTTAACACGTGTGTGAGGTTGTATGCAGTGCGAGGGCTTGTGTTGTCTATGTGAGTCCCGGTGCCTGTGTTTGATCTGTGCCGCCGCGAGACTTTCTCAAGGAGAGCTTTTCACTGGCACACAAAACAGGAGGCGGGGGGGTTGGGGTAGAGGAGACTCGAGCTGGGTTGCCGCTTGCGCTCTTGGCACGAACGTTTCGGCTAATTTAAGCTTGCAGAGAGCGAGCGAGCCGTCCCTGTTTGCTGTCTAGCTGTCTGTGTAGGAAAGGTGTGGTGGAGTTAGAACAAACACTCAAGTGTCCGGGGTTTGCCTCTCTTCACGGCCTTTCTGTCTGTCTGTCGTTTTTCTATGTTTTCTTGTTTTCTGTCGACCTTGTGTGCTTCATATTCTGTGTAATTAAAGGTTTTTTTTACAAGTACATGACGAACAGTGATTGACTAACACGTGTGTGTGTTTGTGTGCAAATATGCAGGTGTGACGCCAACATGTGCAAACAACAGAGTTCCCGTCCTCCAGCGCTGCGGCCCGCCGGCCGACGTCCCGCAGCCCCGTCGAGTGGAGGAAAAGAGAGCGAGGGACACAAAAGAGGAGGAGGAGGGGTCTGTTGGCACGGTGACGAGCAAGAAACGCGCTCTGGGCTTGGAGCCGAGCCAAGGCCACCCTGACTGCATGCATACCGCAGAAGAGAGAGAGAGACAGACCAGAGACGACGATAACTGTGTCGCAGCGAAGAGAGCGAGACTGATTTCAGGTAGATATCTGAGCCGTCTGTCTCTCCACCCCCTACAATGTCCTTCACAGCGTCTGTCCTGTTGTTCCACCTTCACTTCCTGTTCTTTCTAGGGACGAATCTACAAATTGACTTGTTGGTGGGTCGCCTAAATGACTAGTTTGCTAATTGGTTTTGGGTTTGTCCATAAAAGGGGGCATTTACTCAGTGTATTCTGGTGTAGAGGTGTCTGTAGGGCTCACGTTTATTTTCTCTCCTCTGCTCTCTGGCGCCTTCAGATCATCTTGATTTGTGTTTATTGCCATCACATGGTCCACAACAGCCGGGCGATCTCTGACCCTCTGTGCTCTGCCTAAAGGCCGTTTTGAGATCAAAATATGATGTTCTCACATCACGCTAACATGACGTATGTGTCTGTTCCAGTTTATCTGCTCGTTTCAGCGCTTTAAAACTCATGGGTGAAACTCATTTTTTGGGAGAAATGGCTCTCATAACAATAGGAAAACAATGACTGCCCTGAATGCGTCACTCTTGAGTGTACAGCGCTGAAACAAACAGACACCTTCACACAGACGCATATGTTCTGCTTGAACTGCGACTAATGCATCTTGCAGACCAATGCATTGTGATCTAATCACACGAGACAATTTCAGTGCGGTCAGGAGGTTGTTGTGAAAAATGCTAATGCATTCTAATGCGTTGCAGATGACAGTGTAAAATTGGCAATTTATGCAAGACTTAATTGTTGTAAAAAAGACTTTAATCTTTGCTTGTTAGCCGTGGCCTAGAAATGTATTTTTTCCATTTTCACTAGTGAAACAAGTGATGTATAACGTCACAAAACTCTGCTCAACAAGAGACTGGGCAGTTTGAAATGCACGAGTGTGTGCAATATCATGCAGTACATTCTGAGTCGACCACTTGTGACAGATGTTAATGCAGACTAAAGTGCAGGTGTAAACAGACTGCTTGTGTCTCTCCACAGACATGTGGCCGCAGCCCTCTGAGCAGGAAGTGAAAAATCTCAAGGTGTGTATCGAGCTGACGGGTCTTCGGCTCAGTAAACCTCGTCACTTCCATCATCTCCAGGATTTGTGGGATAGACAGGGACAGATCAACCATGGCCGACCCCAATTTGGAGCTCCTAACATGGGATTGCCTCCCACACCCAAAGCCTCTCTCCTACCGCTCCAAAATTCTAGGAGGGAAAAGCTTGACACCTGCCCCACTGAGGTCCAGAGAGTTGCCCCTGGTGCCCCGGTCGTGGATCGAAAGGTCAAAACAAATGGACTGGAAGAGAGGGGAGGAAAGAGGAAAGCAGAGGTGGACAGAGGCTGGATGAAAGAGCAGCTGGAATATGGAGAATCAGACACTGGTACGTTCTCACTCTATCAACTTAAACGTGACTGTCAGTGAAGATCTGTGGTGTCAGCTGGACTCTGTGAGGGAACGGTGGTGTAAATAGATTTTGTCATCTGATATCCAGTTTAATTTGCATGACTGAAAGTTTCTTCATTTGGCTGTGCAGGTCTGCAGACTGTACTGCACACAGGGAGCGCTGCTGTAGTTATGCAGGACAAAGAATTTGAGCGCTGTGCCGATCACCCAGAACAAAAGAGAAAGATGGAGCGAGAGAGCGCAAAAGGCTGTTAAAAGCCAAGGGAAAGGGTGGAAAAGAGTGAAAGACTGCAGGGAGAGATGAAGAGAGGATAGAGCCGAGGTGAAAGATGAGAGCGAGAGAGACGCAGGAGAGAGAAACTGTAGGGAAAGGCAGATTAGAGGAAAGCGGAGCGCGTCGCTCCGCGTCTGTGGCTTTGGGAACGCAGTAATGATTCTGGCTGATTGACAGCCGCTCGCATACACACACACTTACACACACACATGCAATTACACACACACACTTACACACGCTCGCTTCCTTGTTGGTATAAAAGCGTCGGCGAGAGAGTGCATGCCGCAGAGTAATGAGCCGTGAGATTCCACAACTGTGCAAACAGTGAGTGTGTGTGTGTGTAAGTGTGTGTGTGGCTGCCCGTCAGTGTCTTGGCTGCTGGATATTGTGTTGGCATTCTGTCAGGAGGATTAGAGAGCAGCAAGACGAGAGACGAGACTCTTTATCTCTCTCTCTTCTCAGCAGAGGTGTGTGCGTTTTAGAGGCGTTTAAAACTACGTATTTGAAACATCAGCTAGTTTGGCAGGTTGTGCGAAGGACTAGTTGACTAATTGGTGTTTAGAAGTCCTGTTTAATTGGACTGGTTTTGGGCTCCGCTCGCACCGGTCAGACATGTTTTTACGAGTTGTTTACGTGTCTGCTGCTTGTGCTCGGCTCACGGAGCGCAGCGGAACAAAACAAAATGCTGCCGCCTCCAGTTTTGTAAAAGTTGGGTTATTTTTAACTTGACACTCTGTTATTACAATTTACAGACAGAACTTTACCCTTGAGGCTGAACGCTAAAACAAAAACGAGACGCAACGCAATGGCCAGCTAGACAACCGCCATGTGTATCTTGGTTTAACTCGAGCTGAGAAGTGGTTTGCTGGTTAATGCATTATTGTGTGTGTGTGTGTGTGTGTGTGTGTGCGCTTAGTTGCGTGCTAATGAGAGGCTAATATCCCCCAGATGTCTCTGTCAAAATCTGTCTCCTGCTACACACACAAACACACAAACACTCACACACACACACCTCACTCTAGCTGAGGGAATACAAACACACACAGACTAATTTGTGTTGTCTGTGACGAGGTGTGAGAGAAGAAACATGCATGCCAGTGATGCAAAACTCTCTGCAGTAAAGCCCCGGGGTGTGTGTGTGTGTTTAGCAGGTTTTGTTCTGTTGATTTTAAAAGCATTAAGGTCTTTGCTTCTCTTGATAATTGAGTGTTTCACATGGGCTCTAAAGCAGACACACTCATCTGTGTGTGTGTTGTAGGTGTGGTGAATCTGGTCTCAAGGGTCTTGGGGGAAGGACTTTAATTAGCCTATTGAAGGAGAGAAGCACACACACACACACACACAGTTGGTGGTCTCTGTGTTAAAGGTTCTCAGGTTTAACAGAACCGTACATGCTGGATGTTTCATCGATATTCACCAAGACTTTATATGGCGATCACTGATGTTGGAGTTAGAGACAGGATTTGTGGTGGTACTAGTTAACTAGTATTGATTGCTTAATGGTATTATTTTCTCATTAAAACTTCAGTTTTTTGGTTTACTACAAATTCACAAAATATTTGAAATACTAATAAAAGAAAATTTCAAGTAATTAGTCTTAAATTCTGAAGTAAAAATAAATTATTTTACGCTATTTGTGGTTTATTTTGTTACATCCACGACTCTTGTCAGTAGATTCTGGTCATCAGTCAGTACAGGTTACATCATTTATATCACAGTTAATTGTTTCTGTCTTTGGTTGGTTCTGCGTGTTTTTGTTTGGCATGCAGCGTTTTCCTGCGTCTGTTCTGGTGCGTGTGAGAGATTTCCTCTGCGCTGCTGCTGCGTGTGTGTGTGTGTGTGTGTGACTGAACAGGGAATATGATGAATAATGGAACAGATGTGGAGCGTGCTCAGTTTCAGCCGCGCTCTCTCTCTCTCTTGGCCTTGTGCAAACCCTTTCATCGTCTGTCTCTCTCTCTGCTGCGTTTCTCTCTCTTGCACTTTTCCGTTTCTCTGTTTTCAATCTTTGTTGCATTTTGTGGGGGGTTTTGTCCATCCTTTTGTTATTGCATCACAGTGTCGCATTTGCTGCGACTCTGGTCATGTGATATGAAACGGTAAACGGATGAAAGAACGAACGCATCAGTGTTGTCCACTCTGCTGTCTGTCTGATTCACCTGATAAGACCTTCAGGAGAAGCTGTTTGTTCTGCATGTGTGTGCTGCTCACGATGACCTGCAGCAACACCAGTGTAAAGTCTGTGTTTTGATTGTTAAAGGTTATTGTTTTCTTTGCATTTATATTTGATAGAGTTGATTCATTTATAGAGAAGTTTCTTTCTGCAGAATTTGTGATTTTATATTTCTGCAGTAGCTCTGTTTTCTGAGAAAAGCTTCACAGATTTCCACAGAATTCAGTTTATTATTAAATGTTACTCAATTTATCATTTGTTGTAGGTTTTAAGCCCTGAATAGCAGTGTTCTTGGCTCATTTTACCACACAAAAACCCGTTTTGCTGAGTTTTCCTCACAATCAGCACAATTTTTTTTAAAAATAGTGTTGACTTCTCTCTTTTTTTCCTCTAGCTCTTCCCGTTCTCTCTGACGGCTTTTGTGGAGATTCCTCAGTACAGAAATTTTCCTCTCCTCTCCCGTCACACTTCTCAGACAAACGTCAGCGGTTCAAGGATCTTCGCAAGTCTGGCGGTTCATCTTCACCTTCCCAAGAGTCGGACGGCATATTCCCTTCTCGTCTGCGCCGCCACGGCGACCCCGAAAAACCAAAGGGCAAGCGTCAATGCAAGACCAAGCACCTCGGCCAACAGGAACGTATGATGTTGTTGCAGTCAGCCAATGAGGACTGCCCTGAACTCAGCCCCGCCCACCAACACAAGGTAAAGGCAACCTCCTGCTGTGATGTCACACCACAGGTCAGGATAGATGCTGCTGAAAAGCTTTGAACTATTTGTGTTTTTGTGGAATCAGCTTTGGAGCCTTTAATGGCCTCTGACTAATTACTGTGCAAGAAAATTACAGGACTTAAAACTCATTTGCATACTTTAAAATGTTGCTAAATATAATTTTTGGGGGAGGTCATTTTTCAGTTAAGCATCAGTTGTTTAGATTGACAGAAATTATAATGGTTAAATATGGTCAGTTTGAATCATACGTTAATATAATAATTCAAGGTCAGCGCTGCTAATTTATGGGCTGGCTAACATTGTGTCTGTCAGGCTGTGAGGAGAAGCGCTGCTCTCTCAGCCCAACTCTCTCCCCAGACTCTGTGAGGAAGCGTTTAAAAACGTGTCTCCAATCACAACAATGTTAATCATCCCAATTAGGAAGCACTGCGTCTCTCTGGGATAGCTCGGCGCAGACGGGGGCGGCTGCGGCGCGTGTGTTTGCGGCGCGGTTGCTTTGACCTGCTTGTGCTGAAAGGCAGATTCCCAGCGGAGAGGCAGGAATGGGGGCGGGAGGAGTGAAGGCCGGGTCAGAATTCCGAACTCTCTCTCTCTCTTTCTCTCTGTCAAGGAAAAGGTTCCCGCAGCGAACACGCTGTGCGTTCTTTAAATAACACTCAGCCTGTGATCTCCCTGTTGCAGTGTGGCACGCAGCTGCAGCGTATGTGCCCACAGCTAGCATTTTGCATGCAAATGTTGTACATTTTGAGTTAATCTATTGGGTTACTATAAAAACGATGGGAGTTTAGGTATGTCTCTATTTAGATCGGTTAGTAAACGTGTGCGTGAGATTTTTCCTGGAGTGTGACGTCAGTGCAAGAGACATTTTCTGCAGGCTGTTGCAGAGCTGTGCATGCGTGAGGATGTTTTGCTCTGACAGCTGCTGCGCTGTTGAAACTCCTCTGGGGTGGGCAGAGTTCCTGCGCGAGACCTCTGGGCTGCTCACGTGAACTCGTGGCCTGCGCACACACACACGAGCCTCGGCGCTCATCCGTCCGCTGCGCTCCACAGATACAGAATTCTCACGCGCAGATAAAGCAAGTGGGTGGGAGCCAAAGTCTTCCTCTGTTTCCTGTTTAACTTTGACGTGCTGACAGATCTGCAGCTGCTGATTTACAAACACACGGTCCAGTGTGAAAGACCTCGCCCTGAGAGAAATGTGTGTGACGTTTGTTCATGCGTAAATGCTGTTTGTTTCTGCCCATTTAAATGCACCAGTGCTAACCTCACTGAGGTGCAGAGCTTTCTGTGTACGAGAGGATCTTTGGTTACCCAGTGCTGTTTATGGTGAGAGACGTGCAGGTTGGTTTGACGTCCCCAGACTCATGCTATTGGTTGAGCTAGTTCTGGTTGTTGGGGTAATAAATCAGTGAAGGGTTTACTTGGAGTTCACTGCTGTGAAAATGATCATGTGCACTTGTTAGAATGGCCTTATAGTAATGTTTTACATTTTAAAAATATATTGTAAAAAATTATCCATTTAATTTTTGAACAAGTTTAACAATATTTAATGTTAATATCTTCCTGATTCTATGGCTGTGCTGTGATTAATTAACGCTCCACCCTCGTCTAGCTCGAGCGTGTAGCTCCTGTTTCCTGCTGTCTTTGTCTTCTGCTAGAACGGAGAGAGATGAGTGATAACTTGGAGGAAATCTGTGTGAAATCTGAGGCCTTGTGGCGGTTTGATTATGGTGGCGTAGCGATCTGTCACGCATGCCGGTGTAACGCTGCTTTTGTTCTGCCGGCAGGTGTTGAAACGTTCCGCTCAGAAGCGGCCAGCAGCTCTCTCTGATTACGAGTCCTCTCCGGTGAAAGACCGCCCCCCTTCCCCCGCCTGCCAACCCGCTGCGCCCGCAACCCCCCCACGCATTGTTCCAGAGGTACCGACACCTCCGGTCGCCCCTGAGCCTCCAGCGCCGGTGGAGCCACCAGCCAGCAGGCCCATGCCGCCCGAGGCACGGCGACTCATCGTCAACAAGAATGCGGGCGAGACTCTACTGCAGAGAGCTGCGCGGCTGGGATATGAGGTGAGTGTGTGTCTCTCTCTCATTCTCTCTCTCCTGCTCCCCCACTGCTGGCATCTCATTATTTCTGCGTGAGACTCAGTCTGACACACGAGAGCCCCTGACAGGCACAGAGCGATCGTTTGGCGTGTGGACGCACACACACTTTCTCCCTGCCTGCGACAGCCTCGCGCTCCTGTGTTGCGCACACGCATACACACGTCTCATCTCTTTCTGTTGGGTTTTGCACTCCCACTCGCAACCTTCTTCACTCGCATTTATTCTCTCACTCTGGCTGACGTGCTTTTTTTGCGGCACGCTCTCTCTGCCTCGTCCTTGCGCTTTCTCTTCATCTCAGCGGAAAATCTTAACTCTTTCCAGCCTGTGGCTGATCTTGTAATGTGCTGTCTGCCTTTTGTGTTTCTTTCAGTTGAATGTTGGTAGACGCGTTGGTGAGGAGATGGAATAACTTTATTTTTATCTGTCAGAATTTATTAGGATTGTTTTATTGATTTGATTGATATAATTAGAGGTTTATACTTTGGTAGCCTAACATGTTTGGATTAGTTTTATTTCTGAAACATTTGTTGATATGATTTAATGTGGAATAAGATGAAGTTTGTTGCTTCAGACGTACAATAATTATAATTATGTTGATGTTGTCTTTTAAATAAGGTGGAACTGAAACAGTGTTGAGCAGCAGATGTTCTGTAGAGACCCGGTTATGGCATTTCACAGTATTTCAGTTGTGGAATATGATGGTTCTGTGGGTTCTGGAATGGTGCAGCGTTCCATGTCCAATTTGTGCGGATAAATGGGGAGCTAGATTAGTTCCGGCAGCACATCTGAAAGGACTGGAACTGAGAAGAGGAAATGAGCGATTACTGCTGCGAGCGCGTGATTTCTCCTCACCCCCGATCCGTGGCACATTCAATTCCACTGAAAGAAAGTTTCTTATTGCATTTTTAACTTTGATGCAAGGCAACAGTTCATATGATGTTGGAATTAAGTTGGTTTACTGTTACACACTTTTTCCATCTGTTACTCTTGGTTTTTCTGTGTTTTAGTATAACAAACATCCATGTGTCTGCGTTGTCTAGTCTGAGTTTATCAACTACGTTTGCACTGCTTTGTTGTTGTGTGTTCATGCATGTTGTCAGTTTGTGTGAAATGACCAGACGATTTCATCACGTCCCCTGTGTATCTGAACACACATCTGCCTGCTGTCACACTGAGACGTGTTTGAAGTTTCCCCTACGACAGCGGTTTCTTGTTTCCTCACACACACACACACACACACACTCACACACACACACACACACACACACACACACTGATGTTTGTGCCATGTTATGATGTGTGTTTTGTTACTGCCTCCCACTTTATGACTCAGACAATTGGTCTCTGTGTGTAGATTGAAACCTGTTGTTGTGTGAGTGTGTGTGTGTGTGTGTGTGTGTGTGACTGTGTGTTTGA
>JBAJNP010004185.1:0-17496 GCA_036877545.1 Yasuhikotakia modesta | reverse complement strand
GTGTGTGTGTGTGTGTGTGTGTGTGTACCCGTATGTTTACACCAGTCTCTGTCAGTAACTGGGGCTGGATGGCTCTTCGCAGTGAGGTGACGGCGCTCTCTGTAATCTCGCGTTAATTAATCCTTCGGCTGAAGGTGCTAAACGCGTGCCGTTTAAATCCATTAGTGCGCGCGCGTCAGAACGGAACGCGCTTCCTCAACAACAAGCAGCGATGCGTTAAAAACGTGACGTTTGTGTTTTAATGTGAAGCACATATGTGGACACATCTTTAAACCACGGCTGCGGTATTTTTGTAAGTGTTTTGTTGAGTAATGAAGGTTCCCACGGCTGAGCGTTTACGCTGGATCAGATCGTTTGTATCGGGTGTTTAATGGCTTTATACACGCGGGGAAAGGCGGCGGCTCTCGCGGGGCTGCGCGCGCGTCAGGGGAAGAGAGATAACGCGTAATCCTTCTCATCCTGTTTATTCCTCATCTCTCTCTCTCTCTCTCTCTCTCTCTGGCAGGTGAGGACAGACGTGTGTGCGCGCGCGCGCGACAGCGGCTTGTTTTTGTAGTCTCGCGCTCGCTCCCCTCCCTCACGCTCCAGACAGGAAGCTGCGCTCGCTGTGTGCGCGCGAGAGATAAGCTGCGATCTGTGTGTGTGTGTGTGTGTGTGTGTGTGTGTGTGTGTGTTTAAATACGACAGGACCGCGCGGGGAAACTGCCGTTCACGCGCTTTGAACGTGGCGTTTCTCGGTCCCGCCGCGGTAAACACGCAAACTGCACGTACGCGCGCGCGCCCCTCGCCATCGTTTCCATTTCCTCATGCGCGCCCCTTCAAAGCGACCCGTCGGGTCTGTGCGCGCGCCATTGACTCATCCGGTTTCTCGTGCGTCGACGTGGAAAAACCGGCGTGTTTTCCGCAGTTGGTGCGCGTGACCGTGTGATGTGGTGACGACCCCAAAACAGCCCGTGACCTCAAATAACCCCGCCTGACTCGCTTCTGTCTGACATCTGCGTGGTTCACGACAGAGTCGGTGTGACGTGCTGTAGTAACATGCTTTTAAACAGCGTGTGAGAGTGTGTGTGTGTGAGAGAGTGTGTGTGAGAGTGTGTGAGAGTGAGTGTGTGAGAGTGAGTGTGTGTGTGAGAGTCAGTGTGAGTGAGTGTGTGTGTGAGAGTGTGTGAGAGTGAGTGTGTGTGTGAGAGTCAGTGTGAGTGAGTGTGTGTGTGAGAGAGTGTGTGTGAGAGTGTGTGAGAGTGAGTGTGTGTGTGAGAGTCAGTGTGAGTAAGTAAGTGTGTGTGTGTGTGTCTCACACCCCATTTTGTCACTGTTTGCCAAGTCCAGTCAAACAGCAGGATGCAGACCCTCAGCCTGACGGCGGCTCTGAGCCTCACACACACACACACACGGACCCCCGGCTCTGTTCTCTGGCCGTCTGATGTGTATTACACACAAACTGTAATCTGATTGGCTGCGTTTATGGTTGTGGGAGTAAGAGGCTCTGTTTCTCGTCATCAGCCATCTAAAAAACATGAAGGCGTATCTACAGTCATACAAGTCATACAAGGATAACAGACTCGCGCTGATCTTTATATCTGATAGAATGTGGGTCTAAACTCGCTTTCAGGTCACAGATTTCAGAGATTCGGTGTCGTTTGATGTGACTGGCAGCAAACGGCAGCGAGATGCATAACTGTGTCCTGCTTTATGTGTGAAATCATCTACTTATCACATTTAGACCGGCAGAATCTGTAATCTCACAGCGTAAACGCTTTCTGTTTGTGTATTCTCTGTGCCGTTCACGCAGACTGCTGCATCATTCATTATTTTTACGCAGGACTATTAATGTGCTTTAATCTCTTTCAGATAAACCCGTCACAAACAGCACGTAAAAAACAACACAATGAACTGAGCAGACGGTTCTTGGCCAGAGTTAGCATCTCTGTGGCCCAAACTTTAAGGTCTGACTGCACAAGACATAATATAACAAACTCACACCCGTCTGTTAAGTGTGTGAGACTCGCATTGCAAGAGCTCTCGCTCATTTTCTCTCTTTAACATTTTGCATTAGCATTTTCTGTGAGGCAGGAGGAACAAGGAAACAGATGCAGGTATAAACAAACCAGCTAGTGTAGGAACGCCTGACTGATTGTGTTAAACATTAACTGTAAGGTCTCGCGCACGCGCTCCATCCGTCCTGCCGGCTGTCAGGGACGGTTCCTGATGCGTTAATGATGTGGTTCTGAGGGGTCACCTCAGACCTCCCACCGCAGCTCTGTCTTTCTCGCAATTAAAAAACACACGCGTGGGTTCTGTCTCTCTCTCTCCACCCTCATATCCTGTTCTCCCTCTCTCCTGCATTTTCACTGTCGTTTTTGTCCCCAGTCTCTCACTTTCCGAGGCAACGTGACGTCTGTTCAGTCTGAAGGCTGTTTTTTCCTGAGTTGTGTGTAAAATTAGAACATTCGTCAGAGCTGCGTGTAGCCAGAGGATCATTAAACCACTGCCTCTCCGGTCAGATACCAGATATTCACACACAATTCAAAAAGAAGTCCATCAACTGCCTTACAGTTGTAGAACTCCTGATTAGCTGCTGTTCTGTGTTCTAGAACGTCTTAATCATCTACCTCAGGTGTCTAGAACTCCATAGAAACTGCTCTAGAAACCTGGACCCTCAGAGAAATATTTCCCAATTATTTGTTAGCATTCTAGAGCTTTTTGTTAATGGCTCAAACCTCCAAAACTCAATTTTTCTAGATTTTCTACATTTCTAAAGCGGTTGAGATGGCGTTCTTCAGCTTTAATGGTGGAATTAATGAATAAAGATCTTTACAGCCTATGACTACAGCTTCTGAAGACTGGTTTCAGTTCAGGTCTGTTTAGTGAAGCTTCTCTTTTGCTTTCCTGTCTTTCTGTCTGTCTGTGTTGTTCCCTACACCAGCTGAAGGTCACTTTTTGATTGATTTGGACTGGATTTTGAGGTTGTGGTAAAAATGTGATATTGGGTTCAGTCTTGAGTTTTGTGGGAATTCTGTGGTGAAGGGTTAAATGTCTGAGATGAAACATTGATTTCTTTTGCTAGCTGGAAGTCTGAGACAGCGGGGGAGAAAACAGCCCAGCGAGAAACAGTTCTGAGGAGAAATTACACGGTGTCTTCCTCTCACTCAACTGTGTAACACAGCTTTTATTGTCTGTTTAATGTAACTTCCAAATATTCCCGCCGAGGAACTCCCAGAGGGAGCAGAGAGGGAGACCTCACTGCTGAGGGAGTGAGGCGATGGAAAAATACATGGAAACTTCTCTTCAACCGTTGCTCGCTTTCTGTAAGTGAGCGCGGTACGTGTGTGCGGTTTTTCCTTATGTGTGTTTTGGTCCGCAGCTCCTGGCTGACGCCGGGCGAGAGTTTTCCGGCTCGTTAACGGATCGGTGCCGCCGCTAACGGCTCGTTCTTTTGAATGGGTGCCAGCAGCGTGCCGTATCCTGGAAACGGAGCCAGTGGGAAGCGCAAAGCGGAGCTGCTGGGTGGGTCGTGCCGTTGCGCAGCTCTGTCAGGGGAGGGGTTGAGCGCTGTCTGTGAGACGCTGCCAGGGGTTGAAGTGCGAGTGCAACACCTCCTGAATCCTAATGCCTTCATTCACCTGAGCGCCGCTGTCTCCTCTCAGACCTTCAGTGTGTGTGCGCGCGTGTGTGTTTATCTTGCAGCTGCGCGTGAGGAATCTCACAGTGATGGATGCTAAAGTTTCTTTAAATCTGAGCTTTCAGTTAAACTCTGCAGGAGCTGTTAGTAAATTTGGCCTCTTCCAGCTGCTTCTGAGCTGTTATGTGATCCTGCTGATTTTAAAAGTGTGCTCTCCTAAACTCTAACTTTTCTATTATTAGAAAACAGCTCAACAATCCCATAGACCTACACTGGAGAACTGATGTATACCACACTTACAGAGAAGAAAATACTGATTTAGAAGTGGGTCCTTTAGCATTAAGCCAGCTAGCGACCAGCACACCATAGCAGCTGCACAACAACACCCCAACCTTTCAGAACGCTTCAGCTAATATATAGCATTGTGGAACATACAGTTCTGTCTGATGGTTCTCCTATAGAAATGAACAGCAGGCTTGGGGCAGAATTCATCTGTTAAACTCCTGATACCGCACATATCAATAACTCTCTCCCTGCGCTCTTTAATGGTGTCTAATGAATTTCATTCCTCTCGGCACCATAGTAACTGCTTCTCTCTCTCTCTCTGTAGGATGTGGTTTTGTACTGTCTGGAGAATAAAGTGTGTGACGTGAATCATCGTGATAATGCGGGTTACTGCGCTCTCCACGAGGCCTGTTCCCGCGGCTGGCTCTCCATCGTCCAGCACTTACTGGAACACGGCGCCGACATCAACTGTAGCGCGCAGGACGGAACCAGGTACACACACACACACACACACAGTATTACTCAGATTACTGCACTCAAAAACCCGTAAAAAACACTGCCCTTGGAGATTGACTCGTTTCCATGACTTCCTGTGCTTTCGTCATATTGCACCGGAGCACGTGCCTGACGCTGCAGCGGCGATAATTACACGCGAGCACACGTGCTTCCGCGCACACAGCCGCTGTCAGTAATTATATGTTTGCTAATAATGGCTTTACAACAACAGAAGAGGCCGAGAGTCTTAGCTCAGATAATTAGCGCAGGAAGAGCAGATTAGCTGCATGAGATCCGTGTCTTCAGTACGTATTTAAAAATCCAATTTCAGCGAAACGTCTGATGCCTGTCAGGTTGAGGAATGACACTGACAGGGTTTAATGACTGTTTTATTGGCCAATAAGAACAGATAAGATTAAAGTAATTAAAGACAAACTAATTGAACTGTTTAAACAGAAACTTCAGAAACTGACAGTGAAATTGAAAAAGTGAAATTGAGAATTGATATAAAAATGTAAACTATTGCTGGGCGGAAATATCGTAAAGAAATGTCTGCTCAACATTTACAGCATTTACTTCAATAAATGTTTTTAGTCTTTTGTTAGCGGTTCATCAATGCACATTGTTTTAAAAAAGTCTGAAACCACTTTTGATGTAATTATGTTTGTGGCGTGAAGTAAAAATACAGACTAAAGATAATCACAGCCCAGTTTGTGATTGAATCAAACATACTGAACGAATAAAACGAGTTTCTGCTGATTGTTACAATTAAAAGCATTGCAGATGTCTTTAGATGAGTTGTTGTTGTGTTCTGATTTAAACGCACCACTTTCCTCCAACAGGCCTCTGCACGACGCGGTTGAGAACGATCATTTGGATGTGGTGCGACTGCTGCTGTCGTACGGCGCTGATCCGACTCTGGCTACGTACTCAGGCCGCGGTTTACTGAAGATGACCCACAGCGACATAATGGAGTGTTTTCTGTCCGGTAAGAGCCCCGCTCTCCCTCGCTATCCCCCGCAGCAGCGGAGAGATCGGCTCCACGTCTCCGCTTTGCTATCTGGTTACTAAGCAACAGCTGAAGAAGAGAAGCCTCTAGCGCTGACAGATCAGCTTTTCCTGAAAGAAGATTGTGTGTGTGTGTTTGTCCGCGTGTCTTTATTTGCTCTTGGTCGTTGTGTGTCTGTTTTGTAGGGTGTACGCAGTGTCTCGCTCCACAACATTCAGAACAGGCCGGTCCTAATATTAGAACAGAATCTGGGTCCGAGCGGTGATCTGAGACCAGACGAGCGTTGGCGCTTTGGTTTGTTGTGAAATTATGGTTTGTCTTTAGTTCCTGTACATGAAAGCACTTATTGTTAGAGAACTTTTACAGTTGTACAGTAAGGTTTTATCGATCAAGGTTAGATGTTTGTGTGAAAGCGGAGACGGGCCGCGTTTGACGATGATGAAGATGGTCTCGCAGGAGACGTGGCATTTACAGAGACGCTGTTTCCTGTCGCGCGTGTTAACCCCACCTCCTCTCAGGCTTAGGCAGACGGACGTTCTCTCACACAGACACTCGTCACACAGCCTGATTAATGGTCTAAAGTCTGAGCTGAACTACAGGCCAGCGAACAATTTCTACACAGCTGCCGTTTGTTCTCAAGTTTTTTCATCTCTAGAGCTGCCGTAATACACAAGTGTTTGTGTGTGTGTGCGTGCATGTGTGTGTGTGGATTAGCTTGAAGGCTGGCAGTTAAAGGGCAGTTCAGTCACATGGTGTAGCTTCACACTGTTTATGTGTGTGTGTGTGTGTGAGTGTTTGATTATGCATGAGTTTGTGAGGCAGGAGATCGCTCGGGCCGGGAAGCTCAAGGCAGCGTTTTGTGTGTGTGTGTGTGTATAAATCAGCAGGCATGTCTCGTTCTGCTGTCTGCTGTGCTGATTTAGAGACCCTCCCCAAATTTGTTTTCCCTCTGTGGGAGACTTCTAATCAAGCGCCTTCGCTCTCTCTCTCTCGCTCACTCGGTATCTTTCTGCGCTGGCAAATGCGACCTCTGCAGCCGCTAGCAGCGTCACGCTGCGCTGGGTGGCATGTGATTACGGGACCACAAGTGACCGCGTGATGTCAGACCCTCGTTCGTTACAGGCAGATCTTGTGTGATGACTGAGAAGTGTTCGGTCTTACAATCTTGATGTTACAAAATAAAATATAATGTTGGCAATCATATTAGTTTCCATTAAATGATTGCCCATCTGCAGTATATCTGCCAAAATGTGTGTCAATACATCAGCAGCTACTTCCTGTTTACATCACTGACTCTCTCTCTCTTTCTCTCTCTCTAGATTATTTTGTGGATCTGCAGGGCAGGGCGGACAGTGACCCCGGTGTGTTCTGGGAGTTTTATGGCAGTGCGGTGTGCGGTGAGTAACAAACACAGATCACTCCCAGAGACGCGCATGAAAGAAACAAAGACAGGAGTCACTGAGAGTCAAGCGCACAGACGGAGAGAGAGAGAGATGGGTAGATATTGGCCGGGAGGTAAATCGCTGAGGGAATCGTCAGTGTTTGTAGATGGCCATTGATCTAAAAACAGAAAATAAATAAATAACAGCCATGTGTGCTTTAACTCTCTCTCTCTCTCTGATGTTTGCTTTAAAGACTTCACCCGTCCTCTGGGTGGTACGGTTGGTACCCTGGGGCAAAAAATGGGTAGCAACATTTTTATATTGCTTTTTTTAACAAATTCTAGCTGCGTAGTGAGAGTTCCCCCGGCTGCCATATATCTGCAGACGTGTGTGTGTGAGTATGTGTGTGTATATAAGTGTGGGTGTGTTTGTGAGTGAGTGTTAGTGTGTGTATAAGTGTTTGTGAGTGAGTGTAAGTGTGTGTGTGTGTATGTGTGTGTGTATAAGTGTGTGTGAGAGTATGTGTGTGTGTATGTATAAGTTTGTGTGTGTTAGCGGGCCCGTCTCCAGCTGTCCAAAAACAAAGCCAGCGCTGCTGCACACATCTCCTCAGATTCCTGGAGTAACAGTGCCAGGAGAGGGAGGAGTGGAGGGGAGCCGTGCAGCTATTTTAGGGAGGTTTGCTATGCTGACGCGCCACCTCAGAAAAACAGAATGGTAAAAAAGAGCGAGGGAGAGAGAGACGCCTCTGTTGGTCTGCGCTGGTCCTCCAGCTCACGCCAGCGACTGAAGTGGCTTCTGCACGCGATCCTCCCGCGCCAACGCTTATTGGAGGAGAGTGTAAACGGAGCGAATGTTAGGAGACTGAGAGCAGCTTCAGACGAGCGTGTCTGATGTGAATCCGTCAGGGGAGGGGGATCAGCAGGGAAATCTTAGCAGCAGAATCCACTGAAAGCTCTCAAACACCTGAGAGTGTGTGAGGGAGGGGAAATAAAGAGTGTGTGTGTGTCTCTGTGTGTGTGGTTCTATAATTCATACCTTGCTGTGCGTTTCTAATGGATCTCCGTCTCTTTAACAAACAGAGCCTGCTGACGACTCGTCCGGTTACGATATCCTGGCCGACCCTCCTGGACCTGGAGAAGATGAAGATGAACAGAGAGAAATGTTTGAGTTTGAGTTCTCAGACCGACCGCTGCTGCCCTGCTACAACATCCAGATCTCTCTGTCACAGGGGTAAGAATGACCTGTGAACTCGCTCTGCACAGCTGAAGATGAATATCACAGAAATTCTGTTGATCTGGCCCAAACATGACTAGCAATATTAATAATTCTGGCAGTAATTAATTCTTAAATTAAATTAATAGTATCTGGCTAGTAAAAGTTTGAATGTTATTGGAATATTCTTGATTTTACGAAGCTGTTTTGTACATTTTGGTGAATGAGGAATCCAGCTTTAAACATTACATGTGACGCTGAGAAACATTAGTGAACGTTTCATCATTATTACAGGAGCACAGTTGATTTGTTAAAGCCATTTTGTTCTGATCCAAATGGATCTTTGTAATTGGGAAGTTAATGGGAAATGCTGATGACATCCAGGACTGTAACGGTTCCTCAAAGTTTGATCGTTACCAGAACATCCTACATTATCCAGAACAATCCAGCTCAAACCTTCAGAGATGATATTCTGACTGTAAGAGCGAATGTTTAATAATTGTCAAGAATGTAAAATTCAGAAAAAAGGTTAGAATTTTTGATAACAGCGAACAGTTAGTTTGGTGTGTGTATGTATGGTGTGTGTAAACACAATGATTTGGTTGGTTTGTGAGAGTTTGATTGTTATTGTTGTTAATTGGCCAGTGGTGTGTTAGCTTTGACCTGCTGTAGGGTTTGGCTGTACCTGAGACAGGTGTTTCTCAGGAGAACAGCACGACTGCGGCGCGACGCGTGGAGAGCGACAGCCAGTCATGATGTTAGTTTAGCATCAGCGGAGACGCGAGAGCCGTTGCGGTTAAACAGCATGAAGAGAGAGAGAGAGAGACTAGTGACACGCTGCTAAACAGACACAGCTAATTACCTCCCACACAGACTCTAGCTCCACCGGTATCGCTCTCTCCCCGCCGCACCCCCCCGCGCTCCCGGGCTCAGCTGCCGCACTCACTGTTGTGTATAATCTTCAGTCTGTGCTTGTCTCCGGGCTCCCTCCCCCGTCCTCGCTCGCCCGCTCGCTCTCAGCGCTGCTGGCTGATGCAGTATTAATGGCTTTCTGCTCTCCTCACATTTCCTCCCCCTCCTGGCTCGCTCGCCCGCTCTTCCCCTCTCTCTCACCCACTCCATTCAGGGTTTTGCGCTCCACAAGAGCCGCAGACCTCCTCAAGTGTCATCGATTGAACGCTGCCTGTTACAGCTTCCCGCTGTGTGCGTCTGTGTGTGTGTGTGTAGCCCGTGTGTGTGTAGCCCATTGTGCTTCTGTGCAAGTTTGGGCCTTCAAAATCTTTGTGTAATTTTGTCTAATTATGTGTGTGTGCGTCTGCACAGGGACAAGCGCGTGAGGTGTGTGTGCTTGCGTACGAGTGTGTTTTTGTTTTCTTTTGTCAGCTGTTTCTTGCTTTAAAATATCTAGAGGTCTCACACACTTTGTGTTTCCATGAACCACGACCATTCAACCTATTTCTACTACTAGGTTATGAATAAATGAGCTAAAATAAAACAGAAATGTGAAACGGGGCGTGACGATGCTAGCTTGTTGTGACTGGTTACTACAGCAATGCTATATGGTTACTAAGGTGTTTTTCAGATCTCCATAAAATATAGTTACAAAATCCAGAAACCTTGAATGTAATTGTTCTTTCTCTCTTGAATTCTTTCCGTCAGACCGAGGAACTGGTTGCTGCTCTCAGACGTGCTGAAGCGTCTGAAGATGTCCGCCAGAACGTTCCGCGCCACGTTCACGCACATCGAGGTGGTGACCATCGCAGAGGCCGAGTTCTACAAGCAGGCGTCTCTCAGTCAGCTCTTCTCCTGTCCCGAGGAGCTGGAGGGATTTATGCCTGACAGCAAGGAGCTCCTGGACCTGGTGGAGATCAGTGCCGAGCTGGTGGCGCTGTTGGGCTCGTCGGTCGAGTGCTTGGACAACCGCTGGGAGCCGGCGTCCAGACCTCGTTCATGAACGCTGGAGATCTGAAGAGCACTATTAGGACACGTATGTTGTGGGATGTTGAAGGAGTTTTGAATGCCTGGAAGCCAGTGTGATCATAATAAAGTACATTTCTGTTTTGGCTACAAGGAAATTTCACAACATCTCAACATGAAGCTGTACATAGTGTACATCCTGAGGATATAAAACAGGACCTGAGATCTGGACCACTGTCTTATGAGACATGAAGCCATGCTCCAAACATGACTCTCTTTTGGATGAAAGAGAGGTTTTCTAAATAGGAATATAGCTATATATACAGTCACTGTATTTTATTTGTGTGTATTATATATAGATAAATATATATAAATATAAATATATATATATATATATATATATGCTGCCTTCTTGTCTGGTTTGGTCAGGTGTTTATTTTATAATTGGATGTTTTGAGAACTGGTGTAAATATGTAATCGGGGCTGAATTGGGTTTAATGGTTACATCACATTGAATGAAAGCAGATCTGTGGGTTCACACAGTGATTCAGCTGGTCAGGTGAACATCAGTGGTTCTGCGTTTTAATGGTGTTGACCGGTGACCAGGTTTTTTCAGTGTTAAACTCTAAACACGAGCTTTTGCTTTGACTACAGTCACTTATTTATGAGTAGAATTAAGATTTTAATGTGGCGTTTCTTTGTAAAATATTAAAGTAATTGTAAAATACTAATCTAACGTTTTGTTAGGTGAAGACGCGCTTGAATTTGTAAATAACGGGTGATTATTTCAGTAACGTTTCTGACGTGTGTTATTGTTTTTTGAGAAGTGTTCGGACTTTGTAATTACATATGCTATCATTTGTATTTATATTTTAACAAAAAAAAGTTCCTTTAAATAAATGGCGATAAAAGATCTCGTACATCTTGTGGTCTTTGATTTTTAAACGTTTAAACTTTTTACAGTATCCTGATCTTATTTTGCTTGATTATTTGACTTCCATGAATATTTAATTAGAATATTTAACTTCCATGTCTCCAGCCTGCCGCAGTTTTATGTTGATCTTTAAATAGTAAGTTGAGTGTTTGATTGTGTTTAATTGATCCGCATCAACTGTTTCGTTTATTTCTTTCTTCAGGAATTAAGACCTAAATTCCATGGAGGTTGTTTTGTCATGAGTCCTATATAACATGAGACGGTCACTTCCTGTTACGCTGGACAAAACAGGAAATGAAGAGTGAGTCAGAGGAAATTGCAAGCCTGAGGCAGAAGTGAGGACAGCGGTTGTCGTCTGATAACAGTTTAGTATGAGCTTGATTAACTTTAATTTAAAGTCATTGTCACACGTTTTCACTAAGCCCTACAGACAGAACCAAAATAACCTGTTTAGTTTTTTAAAGAATCACTTTAGACACAAAAAATGGACGTGTCAGTGGAGAATGTCTTTGTAGACCTGTGCAGAACACTTGGGTGTTGTGATAGTCACTGTTAAACCAGTTTAACCATCATCATTACCAGCGTTTCACAGAAAACAGAACAGTGTACGTGTTTGGAGCATCATGGGAGTGTGTACAGAATGAGTGAGTTTTCTGTTTAAACCAGGGAAATGGTTTTTGTAAGGTGATCTCTGACCGCTTGAGTTGCAGAGGCGTGGGTTTTAATCACCCTAGTTAACTACCCATTGAGAGTTGTGTTTGTGTCTCTGAGTGCTCACGACTGCTGGGCTGTTCCAGCACAACTGACTGTACGTTTGTCAGTCAGTCAGCAACACTAGAGTTTGTTGTGGTGGTTAAATCAGAAAATGACTGTCCACAATCATTGACATAATGTTGATTCTTTTATAAAAAATAATTATTCACTGCCACTAATCAATAATAATAGTATATTATTGTTATACTATGTGAGTCATTTCTATAATTATGTATAAACATATAAAATCATTGTGGCACGACAGTCTTTTGTTGGTCATTTCTAGCTGTATAAAGTGTCAAATGCAGTTTTGTGAGTAACAGATTGAGCTGTACACTGCTGAGTGCTGTGAACGCTGGACTACAGGGAGGAAATGTGGCCGTCTAATTAAAAAACAATTAAATGACATTAGACTTGGTAATTACAGCCTCCCCCTCTCTGATCTGCTCTTCATCTATCGGCCGAGCGCTGACACCGTCGTGTGTGAATCTGCCGCATCTCACCGCATGCTCACTGACTGAGTCTGCTGCACGCATCTGCTGCAGTTATGCTGTAATGCTGTATAAAGTTGCACTGCAATGGAGATTGCGGTGTGGCGCATGCAGCAATTTTCAGCTTGTGTATGTAAAGGTGTACATTTGCATATTTTGTAAGGTTGTTTTGGGCCTACGTGCTAGCTCTAGTTGGTCTGTGTTTAGCAAACATTCTGAGATAACTTGTAGCTTCAATGCTTTCAGTGTAGATAGCCTCAAGGTCTCACGGCGCATTTTGTAGGCCAATCGCAAGACGTCGCATTTAACAACAGCTAAATTTGCATAACATTATTTGCCTCACTAAACAAAACTGGAGCGCTCCCGTTATAATCAACAAAAGCTACACAGCATGCGTGTGATGTGGTTCACAGGCTTCAGAGAGTATAAATGGAGCGTTCTTGATCATTCGTCATGTCGCTTACAGTGTAGACACCGTGTCACCCTGCCAGCAAAGTGCAGAAAGGCTGTATTTAAACTCAGGGCAAACCAGGCATCCACTTTACTGCAGCTGTCGGGAGGTTGTGTGTGTGTGTTCTGATTCTCTGCCCATCACTGAGAGACACTTGGCATGGACGCGCACATTCTGGTTTGAGGGCAGGCAGGAAAAACGCTCGCTCTCCGACGGATTAGGTAACCTCTACACTAATTAATTCTGCGAAGGGCCTTTCAGAGCGCCGCACGCAGCTCTCAGAGCGAGAGAGAGAGACAGCCTGAATGGATTGCATTATTCTGCGCCGCGAAAGGAAATCAGAGAGCGGCGGTCTCTCGGGGCCCTGTCGGCGCGCTCTAATAGCTCAGCGCGATCTGTGTGAGGATATTGCTGCCCTCGAGTGTGTGTGTGCGCTGGCAGGCGGGGGCTGGAACGAGCCGCGCGGAGCATGTGTGAGGATATTTTTATGGAATACACAAAGGATATGCATGAGAGAATGAGGAAATACCAAAACAATGAGAAGCGGTGTTTTTTTAGATGCGTTTGGAGATGTATGAGAAGGATTGGAATTGCAAAAATTCCCTTTTGAAATAAAAGTGTAACCACATGATTTTCCCTGCATTTTTCCCCGGATGCAGTCGGTACACCCACGCTGACCCAACAATGGAAATTCTGTCATGTTCTCCCAGACCTGCAGGACTAGCCCTTCCTCTGTGGAACATCAAAGCAAACGTTAGGCGGTTTGAGTCACTCAGTTCTTCAGTTTCCTTCAGAGGAAAGATAAACGCACAGGTCTGCATTAACATGAGGCTGATGACATCATTTCATCCTGGTTGTACTGTCCCTTTAAATATTTGAACCGTGTTGTAGCTATGAATTCAGAGCAGAGCTTTTCTGTAACAAATGCTACTAAAACGGATAGATGGATAGATTAACAACAGATGTAGTATTTTTGTTCAGTTTATAGTTTTCTGGTGAGAGGTGTTTCTTTAAAAGTTATAGAAGAATCTTCAGGAATCCAGAATAGTTCACACAACACATCTAGATCAGACTCATTGTTTGTGATTTCTGAGTTCACATGTGTAAACGCGGGACGCACTCGTGGTGTGATTGGAAACAGATGTTGCTTTTGCTCTCATGTGAATCAGTTTATTCCTGCAGGTCCTCACCTGTCAAACACGTTACGCGTGTGAGACACAAGGCAAAGCTTTATTATAAACAAACACGTTAAAAGATCTGCATTCTGCTGTTTTAAACCGTATAAACATTTCTTGTAGAATATGCTTTATATATTTTTCATTTCCTGTATATTTTTGATTATAATGGTAAATGTATATTATAAATACTAAAAATGGAAAACGTTATTGGTGTTCTGTTCTGTTTAATTTATGATTTATAATGTTTATAAAATGTTCTACTAACATTATAATGCAAGAGCATTTTGATAACTTTGAAAGAATCTTTGGAGAATATTAGTTGTGTTATATTATGTCCTGTTAGCTGGGAATCACCAGTTAAACAGAACGCAGACAGACGCTCTTTAACCCAGAACACCTCTCCTGCAGTGCTCAGCTATCTCACACGTTCACACGACACACACACAGTGAAGCTCTCAGCAGGTAACTGGGATCTGTCTGTGCAGTCAGAAGCTGGCAGCAGCAATCGCGGCTCCAGGCGCGAGCGATGGCGAGCTGGAACAAGGACGCGGGCACACGGCCAAAGCCATAAAGCACACGCGCTAGTCAGGTCTCAGGTTGCAGGAAACTGTGTGCGCTGTGACGCCTCCAGCAAGCGTTATAAATCAGGGTTATCACACAAACAAGCACACACACACTACAGTGTGTCCACTTGCACAGCGTCACACACACAATTCGACAACATTTACACGTATGAACACGTATGCATACGCATACAGACCTATGAGAGAGGCCTCAAATGCATAATGAAAAAAAATGCAATTTATTAAAAGTAATATTAATAAAAATAATATAAAATTTAATTAATTGCATGACCTTCCTGTATATAGAATAACATGCTTTAATGACTTCTGCACAGTAAGACAAGCCACGTGTATTTCTGATATAATTAGAGTCAGTTTAAAGTTCACGTCTGTATCACAAGCTTTGTTCTGTCCCACGGGTCAGTCAGTATTTTCTGCTCTGCACAGTCCAGCCACATTTAACTATCGACAAATCTGAACACGCGCTCCAATTTCATGCCCTGTACACACAGTGACTAATTACCCCAGCGGAACGTTCTGAGCGGTGGCAGTTTCACAAGATTTCTGCCCTAATGCTTTCACTCCGTGAGGGAAAGCGAACCTTGCTTTACATTTTTGTTCGTTCAGTTTTATCCTCTCTCCTCCGGCGGTTTGTGTGCTCCGAGCGTTTATGACCGGAATGTGTGCAAATGTGTGTCAGGGCAGCAACCTTGAGACCGCGTCTATAAACACGGCCGTGTGGGCTGCCGGGAGCAGCCGCAGGCACAACCTCTGCTGCTTTCTGATGATTACACACCAGAGAGAGAGAGAGAGAGAGCAGATGTGATAGCTCAGGAAGGACAGAACACACAAGAGCTTCCTCGTCCTTGTTTACCTTGGACGGCCACGTTACAGAATAAACAGAATATTTAGCTCACGGTTGTTATGTTCTGAAAACACATCTGCACACTATACAATAAAGGTTCTTAGGGTTCTTCACACCAATGTCGAAGAAGAACAATTCAGTCAAAGGTTTTTAAAAGAACCATTTCTTATCCTTTCATGCTCTTCTTATGCTCTGTAGAACCACTACAAAGAACCATTTGTGAAACAGAAAGCTTCTGCTGGTGTTGAAGTTCTTTATGGTGGAACCATACAGCAAAAATGGTTCTCCTACAGCACTGTAAAGCAACTTTACAGAGCGTGTACAGGTTCTTTACTAAACCAAAAGTGCTACTGAAGAATGGAGTGTAGACAGTTTATCATGTTTAGGAGTTACTGAATTTTAGCTTGTAAAAATGAGATCCACTACAGTTGTAACCCTAATCCAGGCTGCATCTCAACAGCCTGAGGGCTCCTATCCACCAGAGAAGACAAAGAAAAGCTCTCATTGTTTAGATGCTACCGCTAAGCTGACACTTTGACCTGTCAGGCCCCGTGGATCTTAAAAGCCCCGCCACGTTTAGTTCTCTGCGGGGTGTTCGCTTACACTTAGAAGGGATTTAAAACTGACAAAGACAATTGAAATAACACTTTTTAAACATTTAAACTTTTGGGGGGGCCCGGACCCCTTTGTTCTATGGTCTTGCATCAGTTCCCTTAGAGGGCCGTTTCTTAAAGGACTTATCTTCTGCTCTGCCAATGTGCTTCTCAAAGGTTCTGGGATTATAGGTGACGCTGTGGTTTGAAGGTTTGAGAACACACAACCTGGGGTGTTTTTAAGGTCACACACAGCCCCAAAACACGTGTCCCGTTAGAGGAACAGCTGCTAGAAAGATTCCCTCACTTCATAAACTATTTTTCTGCTTTCCGCAGTTCTGCTCTCCCAGGAGGCTATTTTTCTTGGTTCTGCCCGAGCAGCGCAGCCAGACCGCGGCTCCTCACGCGCACACATCCATCACTCCGTCCGTAACACGCGGCTCTGCGGCTGCAGTCGACGGCGCGAGGGATCTGTGTAATGCCTCAGCGTGGAGATCACGTTGGAGAGGCAAAATGTTGGTTGCGTTTCTAAATCGATGTGTTTTAACAGAAATGTGCTTTAAGAACGTCATACATTGACATGCATCGTTCACCATATATGTCACATTTAACAGCGCGCAGTTATCTGTTAAATGATAAAGGTTCTCCATTAGAAATGACAGCTGTTATAAAGGCACCGCTGTGCTTTCAGCGACTCCCGGTTCACAACAGGCCGTTAATTGTTCATTGCTGCGCCGGTGTGCGCGGACGAGCGCAGAGTTTTGCTCCAGACCGCCGACGCCTCTCCCCACAGCCTGTTTGCGTTACAGCGCTGCTCGGGCGGCGAGAGCAAAGAGAAGAAAAGCGCTTCGGGGAGAAGGAGGAGCTGCGGGTTTGGCAGTAAATTGGAGCGCTGACATGAATTCAGCGAGGGCCGGTCCCTCTGGAAACTCCCGTGACTGCGCCCGGGGCCCCTGCGCCGGCCCGTCTGCGCTGTCCTCCCGTAAGAGGCACGAGAAACGAGCTTACAGCGCTCCGTTATAAACAACCTCCGCAGACGCGGTGTGTCGCTCGTAAGACTGTGTGTGTGACTGCGCTCTGGAACTGTGGGTTCTAGAACGGGTTCCTCATTCACGCGCAGTCTAGCACGTGATGTGGTTGTTGATTTGCTGTCGGGGTTTAACGAGCGCAGCGTGTCGTTAAAGCGCCGGTTTACGAGTTTCCTTTATCGCCCCACTCACACGCACAACCGCGAGCGGCGCACGGCTGCAGCCCTAAAGACTCAGATTTAATGCTTCCTGCCCGAGCTAATCTCTCTCTCTCTCTCTCTCTGTCTCTCTCTCTCTCTCTCTCTCTCTCTCTCTGTCTCTCTCTGTCTCTCTCTCTCATACGCTTATAATCACCGGTGCCTTTGGCGACCAGTTGTTTTCAAACGTACCGAGGCTCCGACGATGCCGCTTTAATACATTACAGGCTCCAAACACGCGCCCCGCTGCGCAAACAGGACGTTCCCCTAACGTTATAACGTTTAGGGAACGTACCTGCAACCAAAAAATAACGTCCAGAACGTTGTGGGAACAGAAAATTGTGTGAATCGCTCGACCCGAGGATTGTTGTCAGATAATACAATTACTGCACATTAACCCTTTACATTAACAGGCACCTTTAACGCCGTCAGGACAGCTGTAATAACCTTTATACATTAACAGGTCTTGCTGTGAACTTACACTGTTTCTTACATTTCAGTAGTTTTAATGAATAAAA
>JBAJNP010004184.1:0-34851 GCA_036877545.1 Yasuhikotakia modesta | reverse complement strand
GAGCCCGGCCAGGCGATGAGGTCATCAAACAGCACCGCCTCCCATCTCAGACAGAGAACTTTTTATTCCAACCCGTTCTAGAAGGTGTGATGCTAAGCTTAGCGACCGCTCTCACTGCCTCAGAAATAGCTCCAATCACCTCCACTTTACTCCTGACGCAGAGAAACAACCGAGGAGGTTGTGCAAGCTGGCTGAACAGTTTACCACGGTAACTGGGCAATGCGCTGTACATGTTGTACAACCACACATGATGTTAACGCACACCAGGGTCAAGATGGCACATTTTACAACATTGAAACAAATTACCTGTTGGACTTTGAAAGTGGGGAAACATTTCATACTGCTTTAACAAACACCAAGTGTTAAAAACACCCCAACACAAAAACCTATAAGCCCCCTGCTAGCCAATCACGAGCCAGGCTGATATTGTTTATAATGTCCAACCCCTCCCACACTTTAATATTATTCCTATGTAAGTGTAAGAAAAGACCAGCAGCATAGTGGATTCTAGCACAAGTTATAGCGCAGATCATTGCACACAGACCACCGAGATGTTGCACGAATCAGGCCTTTGTCTGTGTTATTGTGCTCAGATTGACGCTCGCTGCTTTTGCGCGCATGACAATGTCGCACATTGCTGCGCGTTACATCATTCAGACGCGTGTGTGACGGGCATACAGTGAATAAACACACCTGCGTCAGACTGGCAGTATGCGGTGCGCTAAGATGCTGTCAAGCCAGCATAGACATACATACAGCATGCGTTAGTTGTTACGTGCATGGATGCGTGAATGAACGCATTTCAGCATCGGTTTACCGACAGGGTAAGAATTGCAATCCTATAAAATGCAAATAAATAACACTTTAAAATTGGTTTGTGAAGTTAGTAGGTCAATGTCCTTCCAGCTCCGTTTACTAGATTGGCAAGAGTATGGTATGATCTCATCCTGTTTTCCCTGCATCTGCCCTAGAATACTGTCCTACCCCATCTTCCCAGTCACTTCAGAAATACCTATAAATAGCTGCTGGCCCGGAGCGGATGAACACACTAAATCTCGCTCTGTTTGTAAAGACATAACTGGCCCATTGAGAAGAGATACTGCTTAAATCTACAGAAGGACAAAAACCAGCCACAGACAGCGGTCAGACGCAGATCCTGCTTGTCAAAAAACAATTTATCTTTAGTCTGAAAAAGCCTCTGTTTTCTGACAGTGTATCTGAAACACAAAAAGGATAAAAGCAACAGGAAAAGTTTCTTTGTATAAAAGTAACGACAGTGGATGCGTCTCAACTCAGAAGTGAGATTATACTAGCTATAAAGTTCTCATGCTGACAGGCTATAAAAACATTAACAATCCTATTAATACCAAAGATTATAGTGCTGTACATATACCAGAACATTGGGCACCATTAGAAAGCATAACTTAAGATAACGGTAACAAAACAGAAGGCATCTCGCAGTCTTTCCTCAGGCCTGTTGCATACTGATGCCAAAAATTGGCAAACACTTTCTTGATCTGGCAAGCTTTGATCTGATTGGTTCAATTTATGCAACATTAGGAGTCAGAGTGCGCAGGCAGCCAACATCCTATTTACAATCATCAATGTAATATTACATCCCACTTTGGACACAAGTACAAAGTCTACACACATTTATTATGCTGGGCGATGCTCACTGACTCACACTGCAGTAGAAATCCCCTCACAATATTACTGGATTATCACCAGAATGTTATGAAAGGTTATGAAAAAGAATAAATCACAATTATTGACAAATATTTTCCCTGGTTATGGTACCAATTTTCCCTAACGCATTTGTCCCCTTAACAAAAAAAACAGCAAGAAAACGAAATTTATAGTCCATTCTATCATACAGCATTTTTTAATAACTTATCATTCATCCCTGTAATACGTTTACGTCACTTTTTAAATCACATTAAAGCGGCAGAAACAAATGACACAGTCTCAGGTCACAGAAGATACACTTGACTGATCTGAGATAATTAAGACATTAAGTGTTCAGCCATTCAATTAAAATCAGTTATAGTCCATTAAAGACAAAATGCCTCTGGGTTAATTCTATTTTTATATCGCTATGTTGGGTAAGACAGAGTCTCGCTGGCAAACATTAATGCTGCCTTTTCCATCCAGTCTAACTCTCTCAGATCCTTTACCAGGTCTGGCAGCCGAGACGACGTTCCAAATCGGACGTCTGTGTAAATCCGTGCTGACAGGACCTCGGCCGGCCAGCCTTTGTGATCCTTCACGGGAGGAGATGCACCGAAATCTTATGTAATTGTGCCATGCTATTGAGTCCCAGTGGCTCATGGGATGGACCTGTCACAGTGCAATGGCCCACGGTTCGCTTGTCACTGCTGTCTGTACTCTGCATTCATCTGCAACAAACCCCTCTGATTGTGAAAGACAGGGAATGAGACTTTCAACATTTGAATGAGTCAACCAGCTAGCCAGCCGACAGGGAATGTTCTCAGAACGTTAGCTAAACCATTCCTGAGAATGTTAGCCAAAAACATTCCTGAGCACTTTTTAAACATTTCATGTTTTATAAGTATCAACAACATTATTCCTGATTATAAGTGAGACGTTTTAAAAAGTTACAGAATTAAAAGTCTGAATTACATTTTTATGCCAAGCAATAATGTTAATAATGTTTAAACTGCACAACATTATAAATAACAATGATGTTACTTGAGAAGTCAGGAAAACGTTCTTACAACGTAACACTGTTAGCTGGATATGAAGTGGCACAGGTTTGACAAGAGAACAAGTGATTTTTAAATGTGATGTTTTTAAATGGCTGCTCAACTACTGATCTCCTGTCTGAGTGTTTATGCCCACTCACTGTTCCTGACAACAGAGAAATCACAACTCCAGCATCTCAGAGCGTCCGTTTTAGGAACCGTTGAGTAAGAGGACATTCTCGGTTCCACAGTCTCTCGGTTCCTCTCAGCAGGAGCGACAGAGAACGTGTGAAACAGGTTCATGAAGAATGAGGAGAGGTGAGATTGTGTGGGGAAATGACTCATAATAGCCCGTCTGAACAGGCAGCTGGAATTCACTGATGTGGGTGAGAGGAAAGACCGAGTGCGTTTCTGTTCGAGGAGAACGGGGGGAGTCGGGTGGGCCGGAGAGCTGGAGAAGAGCCAGACCTGGCCTGTGCTTTAACATCCATTCATACACCACTCACACCATTTCTATCTCAACGCTTCAAAACCTCATCTGGGTCTCATGGGCACAAAAACGGCGTCTGATTAGAATTTCCTGCAGCGAAAAGCAAAAACAAGACAGTAAATACAGAGAGTAAAAGTTCTGTAGAGTCTGTCAGATCTGAAGAATGATTTATAAGAGTTCGGTTCAGTACACACCAGCCTCACTAAATCTTAAACCATTTACAACATCTATCATAGAATCTCACTGGATTTGAATCGACTAAAGTGAAGCCGGGCGAGATTTATACCTGCTGAGCGTCAAAAAAAGCCACTTTAAAACCCACACAGAACGGTTGGAAATGTTTCAGGTGGGCTGCAATTCAGGCCTGAGACAGTTTCTCAGATTACAGTCTTGTTGTTTATCACAGGCAGCAGAAAGCGAGTTCATTTAGCTCAGAGGAGACGGTCTCTCCAATGACTTTCTGTGAGTTACTTTAGATGAAAAGCCAAACAGGAAGTTACTCACAGTGTGTGTATTTTGGGGGTGAGGTCAACGAAAGGATAATTACCTCGTCTGTCTGAGAAACGCTGCAGCTTTAGTTCCTGAAGAAACGGAGTCAACACAGCGTTGCTCCAGTACGACTGTCTGTCCTGGTTAATGTGTTTAAAACCGAAATAAAACTGATGTTTTCTCAAAACTAACTCCACTTTTCTTAAAGATGCAATCTGTAGTGTTTGTCTCTCTACCGCCATTGATTTAACAGCATCTTCTAAATGAATAATTGTAAACATTAACACTGGTTTTAAACGTACTGCTCACACGTCTTAAAGTTTGTAAAAAACAAACGTCTGCAGGTTCTGAGCTTTGAGTTTGTGCTAGTCATGATAAATATATAAACGTCCAACTTGTTCTCAGTTACTGATTAAAAACAAGAAAAAAACAAGCAAAAAATGGGACACTATTTATCTACACTGAGAATGAGAAAAACAGAGTGAAATGAAAGAGAAAAAGAGACAACAGGAGCAAAAAAAATCAGGCAGATATTGAGGGCAGGTGTTGGGCAAGTGACATAACAGAAAGAAAGAGAGAGAAAAAGAGAGAGAGAGAGAGACTGACTGTTGGAGATACAGACTGCAATGCTAATCTGAGGTAGGCTGTGTGTGTGTGTGTGTGTGTGTGTGTGTGTAACCTGTGTTTTAATACAAACTTCAGAAATTCAGAATAAAGACCATAAACTGTACAGACATGCCCTCCACGGAGGAAAGATGTGATACTGGTTAAAAAAAACATGAGAGTGATGAGGAAATGACAACAGGATGTTTATTTTGTGGTGAAGTATTTTTTAAACTCACTCATTCTCATGTTTCATAACAAATCTACAGTAACATCTTTTGCAAATTCAGTCACGTCCGGCCACAGCTTCAGTCAGACTGAATAATACATCTGTAGTTTCAGTCTCCCTGCTTCTCTTCTTCTACTCCTGTAATTTTCAGCAATATTCAAATAAACGTTTGAACAAAATTCAGCACAAACACTGCAGTAAACCAGCCAGGCTGAAATGGGGCAGGACAAAGGGGCTTATAGGGAGGGTGTGGAGTCTGTAACTACAGACAAAAACTTGCTTGTGAGTTATGATCAATCACTCACTAACTCAAATGAAAGGGCTGTTGGTTTAAAGGTGGGCAGACTGTTCTTGATATGTTATTAATAAACAGAACTCAGTCAGAACACACGTTTAGTTAGAGAGAAGCAGAGAGACAGAAAACATGACATGTTAACAGAGAAAACAAGCATTGTTTAAAGCTAGATGTAATGTTATTATGTTTCATTTTTTGACTGTAAAAACAGAAGGTTAAATAATTTCATTTTTAGACTTTCAGGAAATAATGGCAATAATGGCCCTTTTTATAATATAATATAATATTTTTTATAATAAATTTTTATAATAATAAAAAAATCTGCATTCAACACATTGAGAGTGACATCATAGATGGACAGAGTGACATCATCACACTTCAACACAGACACACACACACAAGGGTGGTGTATCCTTGAGGCTTTCAGCACCACAGACCTCCTAACACACAAGCAAGATGCTTGCCAGAAAAACATAAACAGTTAAACAGAAACAGAAGTGTCAGCGCAGTTGAACACAAACCTTCAGACTCTGAGTTTTCTTTCAAGACGACTTGCTTCAGCGGACAGCAGAAGATTTCGTGACACTTAGCCCGAAACGGGGAGCCTTTTCCCCTTATATCCACAGAATGGATGGAGTCCTGCCGCAGCATAATGTACTCCTGTGTGCCCGGGGCATCGTCCTGGCCTGCGGCCGGCCGCAACACAACGGGAGAGAGGGAGTGAGCGCTCAAAGCTACAGAAACTACTCAACACTGAGACACATGCAAAGAACAGAAACGACGAATAAACGACGACAACAACATCATCATCATCATTAGCAACAACAGTAACAAGATTCGCAGAAAAAACACAAATATATAAAACAGCTTAAAGATGGAAGAAAAGTAGAGACAGTGAGAAAGAAAGAGTGAGCTGGACGATGCATTAATGTCTGATATTATATTTACAATAATTTTATAATCACGATAAAACTATGAAATTATGAAAATTGCTGTGATTTTAATTCTACTTTTTTGGTCATTTTAAGATCATTCACTTAAAGATCATTAGAGTTTTAACTCTTCAATTTATCACACGATAACTGTTTGTTTAAAGATTCAATTCAAACTTAAAGACTAAAAGGTTTTAGCAAAAATCTTTTTGTAAATGTGTATTTAGACAATTACTGAATTACTGACATGCGTATCACAATGCTAAAAAACACAGTTTGTTTTATGTAATCGATATCGTCCAGCCCTAATACACAACATCACGACTGACTGAAATGATATGACAGCGGTTAGTTAAGCATTGCCCCCAATGCTTAGGTTGGAGCTGCAGGTTGGTAAAGTCTGAACAGGCAAGATAAAAAGATAATCCTGAGCTTTTCTGTCACTCATCAACTGAAATAAAATTTCGGAGGGTGACAAACAGGGTCAGTGGTGTGTGTGTATGGACAGCCCATCCTCCCATGCAAGCTTGCTGTGTTGGATCAAAACATATCAAGACAATATTTCTAAAGGGAATCATTTCCACTTAGTAAAGTCATTCCAGCGCAGACATGCATCATTACCGGCACATGCGTTGCTGCATATCACATGCATAGAGGAAGCAGCACAGACTGCATGTTAACTGTACATGTACTGTACGTACTGCATGCACACATGAACAGCCGCTGTTGTTTCGCTACTGACGATGAGCTAATGGCGTCTGTCAGGAATAACTTAAGTGACCTGGAGCTTTAAATGACAATAACAATCACTATCCGACCTTGACCTTTGAACCTCTCAAATCTAAAGTGCAGGCTAATGCTAAGAGTGTTAATTTGAGCCTGTACTGCACTCTCAGAGCTTAACACAAGCTTATATTTCCTGGAGCGGGTACAGTCTGCGTTTGCCTGAGATAAAATCTGTTAATTCAAAGGTCAGGCGTTTTATGTTTAATAGCATCTTCTTTGTCATGTTATGAGGCCAAACTCTCCTGCCAGAGAGTTTAACAGCTGTGCTATTGAAACTATGTTGCTCTTACCAAGCTCTCTCTCTCTCATATATTATTAAAGATAAAAACATAAATGGTGGTTAAGAACTGTCTCTTTCTTTCACACACACACAAACAGACACACACAAAGACACACACACACACAGGCATCTATTTCCTCTGATCTGAAAAACACATGCTTGACAGCCACTTTCTATTTTAAGTCATAACTTTCATACTGATCTTTTTTTAACCACTTATATCAATAATTTGAACTCCTCAGACATGAGAACGTCCTTCACCACATCTTCTCAGCGCTGATGCGTGTCTCTGTCTGCGGTGCTGAGAGCTCATCTCTGACACGCTAGAGAAACCCGATGGGTGTTAACATCACCTCATACCTGAGCTGATGGCGTCACAGGCCACAAGTTACTCTAAATCACTCGAGTACATCAATAAACGTCACAAAACAAATGTTTGGTGACCACAAATCCATCATCTCCAGAACTGTACGATCAAAAGACAACAACCTCCATCTACCATCAAATTACAACCCACTACCTGTTCACACTCACACCAGAGTTCACACCAGATTCAGGTCACAGAGTTTAAGCAGTGAGACACATTCAGATGCTGGGATATCAGAAGCGATCTTGATCACATTCACGTTGCTTAAACTGGCAGTGAAAGCGAACAGAGGTCCCACCAGGCCTGAGGAAACATGTCCCTAAATTATCATCTCTTTAAATATCACCGTATCTGAGTCAAGTTTTCGCTCTCCTGGGATCTTCTGAGCTCCGCGGGCGTCAGGAAACCGATTTAATTTTTATTGCTGTGTCACTCTGTGAAGGTGAGACTCAACTTCTCTTCAGACCAGAAAATGTGCTTTATTCTAAAATTAGACATGGAATCTATATTTGTCACAGTTTTGATGGATCTGTTCAGTTCACAAGCTGGTGAAACTCAATGTTTACAAAATTAAAATTCTGTCATAATTTACTCTTTTTTTTCAGTAATGAATGATTTAAGGCAGGTCTGTCTTTTACATTGAGTTACTTAAGAACATGTATTTAAATCAGTTTGTTTATAAACACGTTTTTCATACTAGAAGCTGTGTTATGTACCTTTAACTATATTGACACTGTACAAGTTTCTTATTTAGAAATCTGTGAGTAATGATGCTCAGTAATGATTCGCTACACTGAGCCTCACACAACACTTTTCTCTCACACATTCTCATTTAAGTAACAACTCACACCCACTAATATAAAAACATGAGAATTTATCAGTCATCTCAACACCCCTTTTATAGCCTCCTTCCTTCACATCAGTTCATTTCACAGAGACCACCTGATGTGGTGACAAAAACAGGTTTTTAACATTTTGATTGCTGTATAAATACTTGCCGGTCACAAGAAGGTCATTAACACTAACAAAAGCTCTCTTGAAGTGTGTGTGTGTGTGTGTGTGTGTGTGTATGTGTGTGTGTACATGTGTGTGTGTGAGGTAGAGGCTGTATTCCCCTCTGGCTGGAAACCTGTCGACCTGTTCTCTGAGTTAAAGTAACAACATAAACACAGGGTTCTTTGCGCATGGCTGGACAGGTTTAACGCTACAGACGGGAACAGCTGTGTGTCTGTCCACCTTTAACACGTCAGTGAGAAAACAACAGCAGCTGAAAGACATCACCAAACGTTAACATCACACAGAGCGCAAAATAATTCATGTTGAGAAAGCATTCAGTTAAAGCTTCTTCCAGTAAAAGTTCATAAAAAGGTTCTTGACTGACTATATGGCTCCATACAGAACCGAGTCAGACGCATTCATGAAACTTCAGCGTGGCGTCTTTCACAACTTGAGCAGAAAGACTCTTCAGTTTGTTCTGACAGGCCTTACAGACGCTTTATCACCCGAACAAACAGCTCTGAATGGTTTCTGAATACACCAGATTACGTATTTTGAGACCAGAACTAAATGCTCCCTCTTCGGTGAACAAGAGACTGTGTTTTTATGTCTCTCTCCCTCACACATACATTACAGAAGCCTGGCAACTGAACCAGAGCGCAAACAGATGTAAGAATTAAACAGGATTAATGTTGGGAGTATATTTACTGCAGTCAACAGCTGATGAGAGTTAATGGGATTCTAACATCACTTACAGCACGATAAATCTTTATTACGCCAATTAAAGAGATTAAAACATGACATCATACAAAATATGGATGAATATGTTGTTGTTCAGAAATTCGATGACATAACAGAAACATTTTTCTACAGTACTTTGTCAGGTAATTTTAAAAGTTAGTGAACTTTAAAAAAAGAGAGAGATTATTCCGATGTCCCTTGTATGTGTGTGTGTGTGTGTAGGTAACAGAGTTAATGGGTATTGAAATGTACGAAGTGAAGCGTAGGAGGTGATTGATTTTTCGCTTCAGGTAAGGTGGTCTGTTAACATCATCGGTTGTCACCTCAGATCCACGTACAGTGAAGTTCTCCAACGAACACGGCCTCAAAAACGTCCTCATCCTAACCACTGGACCGAAAGCAATCGAGTTATTACACAACAGTGGAGGTGCTGTCCACACGCATAAAACAAACCGTGATTCACAAACCAGCGATTGCTGCTTACCACAGGCTGTGACAACTTGCTAACTTAAGGTTTCAGATTATTGTCCCAGGAGATAAATTCTGTTGAGATTGTTGTCTGATCTGAGAACTGATCACAGGACCACAATCTTCACACGTATATTTTTACAGTTATCATTATGTTGCATTTAAAGGTATAGGTCATACAATTTCTGTCTTTGTTTCCTCATTCCTGTGTTTTTAGTTTGTCACAGCTAAAATGAGGTAAGGAACTTTATCAATGTTGTCTCCAACCAATTGTTTCTCTCAGATTTTAAGCAGAGATTATAGTCAGATTTATCTTACGATAAATGTTGTTCCAACACAAAGGATGATCGTTTAGTAACATGTCCCACAAGGACAAATTACATCATGTGATAATAAACGTAAGTGGGTGGCCAACACAGAACACAGGCATAAATCTCTGTGTCCGTTCTCTGTGCTAAAGCCATAAAATGAATCAGCCAGAGGATAACAGAGTTTCTCTGCAGTCACACACTTCATAAAGGCTGAAATAACCACAAGCCCTGAAAAACAAACACAGCACAGTTTCCTCAGAGAGTCTTGTGTTACTGCTCCACTGAAATGACGCTGCAACTGTGTCTTCCTTTCTCCAAATAATGTGAACTTACAAATATAATAGATTGTCTTGGTTCTGATATCAAAAGGATGTGTTTGTACTGTTTGCTGGCTCTGTTCGTGTGGCCGGCATCGCAGTGAGACTTCCTGTGGCCATAACTAGATCTGCCTAATAGATCCTGAAGTTTAGAAGACTTCTAGCAGACTGAATATTGTTCCAAACACACTTGCCAGTCTAAAATATAAATGTAAAGTTCAAACTATAAAGTGTAAACATTTCAACCCTAGTCTACAACTACTCGAACCGTAGTACCGCACAACACACAACAGATAAATGAGTTAAAATCCTTTTAAAATCACCTAAGGGCAACAAACTTTTATTTTTTTTCCATTTGCAGGTTTTAGTAATGGGTTCTGCATCAGTTATTGATTAACTGTCCGGGTGGCATTAAATTGGGGCAACAGGAGTACAAACGAAACAAAGCATTGTGTTGTGTGTTAGCATCTCGAACCCGGGGCTCTAGAGAAATGGACCAATGAAATAATCTGACTCTCTGACACTCACAAACTCTGTGTGAAGAACTAAAAACAACATCCGTCTATTTACATATGAATTTTTCCATTTCATCACATGAACCTTTCATCCATTGGAAAGATAAGTGCTGACAGTTAATACTGAAGATGAAATGTCAAAATTAGCTTTATTTGACAGTAATTTGAAGATACCTGAAAAAGCATAGATTCAATTCTACAAACTTTGTGCTCATCACGGCAGCCTCATTCTGTCGAACTCGACTTCTTTAAAATGACTAAGCGAGATGCGCTAGACAAACACATGCACACACTCATTCTGTCTGCATCACTGCGCTGCCACAGGAACAACAGCAATTTGAAAAGCTAAATACAAAAGCTAAATAAAACTAACACAAATGAAACCAAAACGCCCCCTTGGAAGATAAAACACCTCTATGTAAAAACATGTTTTTTTTGTCTACAGAACAAACTTTCATATTTTAAAAGGATAGATCACTCAAAAAATGTAAATTCTGTCATCAATTATTCAACCTCATGTCATTCCAAACTTGTATGACTTCTTTTGTGTTTCTCAGAAGTGAAAAAAGTTTTTTAAAGTATGTTTGTTAGCCAAACAACAGTGGCACCCATTGACTTCCACCATATGGACACAAAACCACTGATGCATTTCTCAAAATATCTTCTTTTGTGCTCCACAGAAAAATGTCCTGCTGTAGACATGAACTTTAGGTCCAGCAGCAGACAACATGTTTGTAAGATTGCTGGACCTGTGACTGCTGTACACATCGGACCTGTTTGAAATAACTTATCTGTTTTAAAGCATTTAACTCTACAGCAGCGAGATTTAGTACAGTAGTGAGTTTAGAGGTTTAAGTACAATTAAAATCTGGTGTACAAAGAGTCCCAAATTTTATTACTTGTAGCTCAATAGGTAGAGCATTGTGCACGCAGTACATAGGTTGTGGGTTTGATTCCCATGGAACACACATACTGATCAAATGTGTAGCTTGAATGCACTGTGAATACAAGAATCTACCAAATGCATTCATGCAATTATAAACATTTCTTCCAAACGCCTTTTTTCTGTTCCTCCTATAAATAGATAAACTGCTCTTACACGCCTTATATCGCACTTTAAGTTTTACCCTGAGTGCTCAAATCATCGCCATGGGAACTATTGGCGAGACATATTTGACAGGAACAAACTTGAACTCAATAACTTTAGCAACGACTCGCTTCTCGCTGCTTCTACACAGATAACAGCTGCCTTTACATAATCCAGTCACGCTGATTTAAAGCTGAGATGGGTTTAAGGTGAACAGATTGCATTTCGACCCAAAGAAAGACAAGCAGCCGACAGCTTCACCTCAGGAATATCACACAGCAGGTCAAGTGGGGAGAACAGGGTCAAGTTAAAGCCTGCTGGCAGAAACGTCTGTGAGAAACTGAGAACCAACACCACTCACGGACCTCCACAGAACTCTCCAGAACCCGCCACCCAACACCAAAGCCAGGGAGATATTTATAGAAGCATAACTAGGTTTAGCTGGTTTTAATAAACAACGCTCTGAACCAAATGGCTGCGGTGGGCAATATTACAGCCCCCTGTGAGGACACATCTACTCTCATTGCAGGCCGCTACAAACCAATGACTCACTGCCCTGGAGAAACTGAATCGGGGGAAACACACACAGCTCATGTTCAATGCAGCGGCCCACCCGTTACACACCGACATCTGGGAAACTACTTTCCAGTCAACAGGATGTTTGCTAACGTTCTGTAACATTCTCTCAGTTATCAAAAGGTTTTTGCAGTAACATTCATAAAACATTTTAAACAATATATAAACCAGAAACCTTATTCAACCTGTGCCAAACTTACACTATTAGTTGAGCCAGTAACATACAGCTTTCTAAAAACTAATAACAGCAAAGTTTTAAAAATTTTACACCCTTCAGCTAAACCTGTGGTATGCATGATTCACTGGTACGAATGTATGTCACATTAAACTGGGAAAGCAAGACGTATTTTAACATTGACAGATGATACCGTTAACTCTTAAGCACAGTGACATTTAAAACTAATCGAATCAATCAAAAACAGATGAAAATGATTGATGAATACGATTAAAATGACGTTCACTTATGACATGAACATCACTCTGAACATCCGCCTGGAAAAAAATGTTTTATTCCCTAAAAAGCTAAAACTAGCCTAAGCTGCTTGTCTGGACTTAGCTGGTTTAAGATGTGCCTCCCAGGCAAGCTAAGCTGGTTTAAACCTTTCTGAAACCAGCCTTCTAAACCAGACTAAACCAAACTTCACAACACAACAGACAAACCAAAGACGTCTTAACAACAGAGACAGAGTCACAGTGATAGCACCACTGACAGGAGTTACAGTCAGTTAAACATAAACAAAAACCCAGTGGACATGTGACCACACACATCAATAAAGCCCACGACACCACAGAGGTTCTGGTTCTCATTTGTAGTTCTATAACATTTTTAAAACGTTCCCCTAACAACAAGAATAGTGTTTTTGTCCTACTACCGTTACTGCAGGAACGCTGGTCATGCTGTGAACCTGAGGAGAAAAAACACAAATGACGTTTACAAACCAATACAAACACATTATCCAAACGACTGCTGAAGGATTCACTGAGCCGCTTTCTGTAAGCTAAACTGCTTTAGTTATTAAACGCATGGCAGCAGACTGACGCAGTTATGCAACGAGATCATAAACAGAGATGCACAACAAACAAAGCGATTTTATATCTTTAATACTCTGATGATATTCATCAGGGTCTGGATTCGACCATTTCAGCTGGTCTCATCATTTCTCAGCTGGTCTCATCATTTCTCAGCTGTCAGTCAGGGGTAGCAAACATCTCAACACCTTTCCAAAAACGCTGTGGCTTCGTTCCTGTCATGTTTCTCACCCCCGACCTCTGACCCCACCATAAACATGCACGCTAGCATACTGCATATGTGCTACATTATCTGAGACCTACGGCTCACAGCTGACAGCTGTTTCAGCACCAGAACTTCTTTTCACACCTTCCTAAATCACTTCACACATCGACTCGCCCCAAACCTGAGTCACATACCATGACCTCAACATGTGCAACCTTATATATAACATCTTGTGGAGGCCATATGGACAGCCTGTGATGTTTTACAACCAGAAACGAATGAAATGGCAAGTAAACGTTTTTTTGGCCTTGATCTTCTGGTGTTGAAGATAAGCTGGAAAAACAGGAGAAGCGTTTAAATGAAGATGTCAGCGTCTCAGCTAATGCTGCTGTCAGACGGCTGGAAATCTGATCTTCAGACAGACGTTTAACGGATCCGCAGGAGAGTTTGTGTCCTTTACACTTAGACACAATTAGTCAAACAATTTACCAATTTAATAACATTAAAAGTTGCATTAAAATTGTTTTGGTGGAAAAACTCCTTCATATATCTGTACCATGTAGTTAAATTAGATTCAGTATAAACAGATCTTTGACAGACAAAAGTTAAACATTGTTGTCTGTCTGTATACAGTCCTTCTGAAACCTGCATTTATATCCATTTCTGCCATTCATTGCTGCTCTTCTAACCCAAAATCTTTCCTTCCAAACTGGTCTGTGTCTCCAGTACTGCAGTCAGACACAAGCTTAATAAAATGTTGTCTGAACATCTGCCAAATTTTAATGTTTAACTTCATTATCATCTGATGAATCACTCCTGTCATAATCACAAGAAAATGTAGACAAATGTCCTTCTTAAATTTCTGAAAACCACCTGCTTTCTGTAGGCAGATGAATGCCACAGAGGTTTTTAAAACAACAACAGCTTCGAGTTTATTTGAACACACTTTAGTGCTACTGTGTTGACTGTGCAAAAGTATTAATTCCAGAGTGATTTAGCCAAAAACAAGAGGAGAAAAAGATTAAAATGTGATGAATATGTGGAAAACAAGGTAAAAAGATGATAAACAGCTCTTTAGATTATAATAAAACATATTTATATGCAAGCGTTGACCATTTTAGCATGTGCACAAGTTTTAGCATGTGCACTCTTTCTATGTCCCTCGACCTGTTCTCTCTCTCTGTCTCTGTCTGTTGCTGTGATTGGATGTGATGTCTGTCACCTGAGGGCTTTAGTGCCTCATAACCTGTCACAGCGATGACATCAGTGTGATGATCTCACATCCTCTGTCCTCACAATCTTCAACACAAATACTGATGCTGACCGGTTACCATCATTTAATTCTAATAAACATCTGCTAGAACGTTTAAGTGTTCTTTAATCTCAAACTTTACGCAGTTTAGCCATCAAACAAACCAATGAAACCCTCTGAGGTCACGGTCATCTTGTGGTCGTGGTCTTCAAAGGTCCACTGACAAATTCTCTCTCTGTCTGAGGAAGCAAACATGCTCTGATCTCCTCAGTCCAGACCTCAAACAATGAATCACCCACATAACGTGTTTCTGGAGCTAAACCGCCCTCACAAAGACCTCAGAGAACCACAGTGGTACACCAGGTGACCTCCTCAAGATCTTTGGCCGTGAAGTTCTCCAGCGATCTGAATTCTGCATCAGTTAGAAGACCCTGCAGCCCATCAACACATGGAAGCGGGTGGATAATGTGTTTCTAAAGACAAACAACATAATTAACTTCATCTCTGAACAGTGGAGAAAATGCTGGTTAGTACATAATAGCAGTAATCCAGTAATTATGGTCTACGGATTTCAGCTTATTTGTTGAGGGGAGGAGTAATTAAACCCGCCTCCATGAAACATCTAACATCTACAGCCGTGTTACAAATGGCTACAAGGCTTTGGGTCACTAATGTGAAGCCATCATTAGTTTGACCACCATAAACAAGAAAATAAGTCATTTAAACGGCAGAACAAATTACAGGGTGACACTTAACATGACAGGGAACGTTCTGAGAACGTTGGCTATTGCTATCATTGGTGTTTTTGCAGTAATGTTAGTAAAATGTTTTTTTAAAGTTATGTATCATATACATATTCTCATGAGAAGCAGGAAACAAGTTACCTCAGTGCTGTCCATGATGAACAATGTAGTTACAATATAAAGATTTCTTTTGTGTTTTCCTGTCAGTTGAATAATGTCTGACTGACAAATACTAAACGTTTTGTTTACACGCTGCTATGAACTTTATAGAGCAACAAGCAAATACACATATCACATGTTCTAGGCTTACAAGCACAACCGCGTACAGGAGATGTTATGAAAGATGTTATGAAAAAGACACATGAGAATGTGAGCTGTGTGCCATCACTCTCTCTCTTTCTCTCTCTCTCTCTCTCTGTAGTGCCACAGCCTGAGGCTTCATTGACCTCGGCGTGCAGCTAGCATGTGCAGAAAATCATCAATTTCTCCGCAGGCTGAAAAAATAACCTTTCCTGCTGAATCCTCTCCCGCAGCACAACCTCTGAATAAGTCATAAGACCCTCGTCTCAGCATAAGTGGTCCTGTATCGCCTCACATACATCTACATGTCGCAGGCCGCGTTCACGCTAAGCTGAAGTCATGTTCACGGGGGATAAAATGAAGTCAAGAACGTGGCAGAACAGCAGTCTGTCAGAGAGATTAGCGTAGCGTCCCGTCTGCTAATATAGGGCAGGTCACCTGTAGCGCAGGAGAGGTTGCGCAGGCAGCGTATGAAGCCAGGGGCAAAATAAGAGCCTGAATCAGTGATAAATATAGGAAACAGACATCAGGACCAAAGAGGGCGACTCTGTGGCAGGACAGGATGAGACACACAGAGCTCCAGGGCGGCTAAAGGGCCATCTGTCCTCAGAGCATGTGCAGCCCCTAACTAACAACTCTAGGTTGGAATAACGTTCCCTAACGTTTCCAATGAGTAATAAAAACGCAAGATGTGGGCACTCTGGTTGGCCGATCTAAAGCAGAAACAGAATAGACTCAGCTACCAATTTTAGGTTGTTAAAATGTTTCCCTAACGTTTGCATTCTGTAAGAAAAACGTTACTATTATTTTGAAATTTCCAGAAAAACAATGCAGACTTCTGTAAATGAGATGCAATCCATGTATAATAAAACTAATTTATATAAATAGCAAAAGGATGTTTTCAGTTGAATAATTACAGGACAGCTCTATACCAGCACAGATAATCTGGTTGGACTAGATTAGTGAGTAAAACGGAGGTTAATCAGTTGAAATACAATCCACAACTACTTAACAAATTGCCTTTCAGCCCATTCACACACACACTCACACACACACACTCAGGTGACCACTCATCACACACACATAACGTCCACAGCACCACCTAACCGTTTGCAAACAGTTCTGTTGTGTAGATTTGGGTGTTGCATGAATCTAGCCGCTTTGTTAGTTGCTGGTGCAGTTAAGTTGGAGCAAAATGTGATTTAAAGGAAAGTTTTTAAGATGACAAAACAGAGACGTTCAGTATTTTTGAATCCCGTGGCAGATGTCTTCTGAAGATCTTCTGCTTTGATCTATTAAAACTTCACTGTTGCTTTAGAGTCAGTGAAAACCGGCTGCCCACACTGTCGAACAAAAGCTAAAGAGAAAGTGTCGCTTCTAACCAGTTACTTTTTGTATTTTGAGCAGCTATAACAATAGAGACAGTAACTTTTTACCAACTGAAAGCTAGTCATGCAAAAACCAATGACACGCAACCTCACTGACGTGTGACGCAGAGCAATTGATCATAAGCAAAGATAAACAAGATTTGATAGCCATGGCAAAGATCTTCCTCACACAATATTATTCCTTAAGTTATTAATTTGTTAAAATGTTTTAAACAGAAGAGAAATGCGTTTAATCCAATGACAACACACAACACAGTCAGTTATCTCAACAATATAATCATCTCGTCTCGGCCCAAGACGGCTGAGAGAGTTGGTGACCATTTGCTACTTATTTCTGGTTTGTTGTCTTGACTGTCTGAATATAAATGTGTCCTTCCCCTGTGTGTGTGTTCCTGACACACACATACACACACACACACACACACACACACACACACACCTCACATCCATCACAAAGTGTGTGAAATCAGCTTTAGGGAACAACAGAGGAGCTATTTTCAGCAGTTGTCATTCTCACAATGTTTTATTTCAATTCTTCCAGGCAAACACGAGGTCCTCTCACAGATAAGATGTTTTTGGAGATGTAACGGCACATGCTAGCGTACACAAAACACAAACGCTTTGTCTCGCACATATGGTGTGAATATATCCTGAGGAATAAGAAACCAAGTTATTATTCAAACGTTTGAAAAATGATATAAACAGCAACCTCTGAGCCTGTGAGTTTTCATCAGTCTTCTAAACATCATTACCGCACAATAAAGAGACAGTCGAAGGCCCGCTGTGTTTTCCTCAAACCTGATTTTCTCTAAATTACTCTGAGAGGAACTGAAATTGAAAGTATCAACATGGGTAAAATTTCCTGAGCTAAACTTCTGAACAGATGGGCTAAAAGTCAAAAATGGGGTACAGCAAGTTCTGACACAGAAACTGTTCTACTAAAAGGTTCTGGCAACGTCTGCATGATTCTAATGAAGTCCATAAGTCTAGTTCTCCACAAAAAAACTCAGTTTCTACCCCAGGAACAACTGCATTGCCCCTTTGACCCCACAGTCTCAGACGACACGCCCACCGTCTCAGACGACACGCCCACCATCTCAGACGACACGCCCACCRTCTCAGACGACACGCCCACCGTCTCAGACGACACGCCCACCATCTCAGACGACACGCCCACCATATTACTTCTAAACACAAATTTTACAAGGCTTCTATATTTCACACAAACCAGTTTTAAGCCTCTGCTGTTAGAAATCTAACAACAGCAGAGCGTTTATGTCCACAGATGCTTACTTAAGCTTGTGTTCTGGAGTCATTTGAAGCACTGCCAGACACTAACGGTGTAAATTTAGCTAATGTTTGCTGTGGCCAGAACAGTGTCAGACTGAGGACTAACAGTAAAAGCTCTCAGACATCTTCAATTATTGCTCCTGACAAACATGCAAAGACAAACTGAGTCTGTCTGTGTTAAAATGACGTCTGACTCGTCTTCGACTGCTCAGTATTTACAGTATAAATGAACTGTATTTGAACTTTTTTAAATGCTGTAATTATTATTAAAATGTTCCAATAACTTATTAGTGATATTTTGAGCATAATAATAATGTTACCAATAGTGTTTAATACATGACATAACATTACAAAAAGTTCTACTAACACAACTGGAAGAACATATTTTGAAAACTATTAGACAACGTTAGCTAACGTTATGACAATGTTCCCTGTGAGCTAGGTAGAAAAACAAGCAGATATTAAAAGCCGCCCTTTTGATCAGAGTTAAACTAAAAATTAAATATTCTGAAACATTTTTCTTGTACTTGTTTTCTTACAAAAAGCAAGAACAAAACATTGTTTCTCTCAAAGTACAGCAGCTGTCAGTCACCCAATGAGGAATCTGACCACCAATTTATAAGCGACTTTAGCTTAGCTGCAGAAAATTAAATCCCATTAAGGGGTGCCACGTTCGCGCCCGGGGGGATTGTAATTAAACACAACGCAGAGACTCAACAACCGACTCTGGGCCTCACTGACACCAGAACATAAATCAACACGGTTTTGGGACGGTACCAGAACTGAGCTACTTATTCTTGACTTTGAAATGTCACGTGGGGTGTGATCACAGAGACTGAATATCAGTCAGAGGAGTCTGAACCGATCGCTAAACACTGTGCTAGAGTTACAGTAACTATCCACTGACTCTGTTACTGTACTGTCTAGCGGTCTAGTGGCTAACTGTGAGGTCCAGACGTCATGTGAGTTAGTTGCCCTCTTATTCACCTGCTTCCCTTGAGATGCGCATGAGCACGACCTGCCGACTGCTGTCAGCTGTCTGAGAACACGTGTGTGTTTCTGCTAGCAGCCATTACCGTACGCTGTGATTTCTCTCAGGTTCTGACCTGCTGTAAGTCACGATAAAAGCTATTTCACACAACCCAACAATGACTTGACTGGTGTTATTACAAATTAGAGGTTTAGGAAAAACCCTCTTAGATCAATACATTTCAAATATCAATGAAAATCTGTACATCTCTGCAATCAGTCAATCTGTCCATATCTACGTACTTTCTTAAGCAACACATGCATAGAAATGCATTAATATTTCCACAATAATTCTATTCAGACCCAACACATAATCTGAAACCCACAAATAACCAGATCAGGTTTAATTAACTCAGTTATTGGTTACAAAAATGCTTATTTTGGAGCTAAAACTCTCCCATTAGTTTGTCTCAATATAATGTGGTTTACAGCAGGCAGTCTGCTGTAAAATACAGCACTGCTAGAAATGAAAATGTCTGGAAATATTGAATAGTCCTAATTTAGAGAGCAGTATTGCCTACGAGCACAACAGCCCGATTGGGTTTTAATCCTCATAAACGCTTTGATGCATAAATCTCATTACAGTCATGACAAGGCAGTTCTGTCATCAGTCATATTGCTGACATTTCAGCACAATAGACCATTTAAGGTCACTTACTCTCTCTCTGTTTCTCTCTCTCTTTCTCTCAATCGTTTTCTCTAACAATTAAACGTCTCTGTTAATTTATCCTTGACACAACATCCCATAACAACAGAAAGGCTAAATTATTTCAATGAATTATTTAATCGTTTGACTTTTTTACATTCAAACCTAACAGCAAAAGACAGACATCAAAGGCTCAATTGCATCTTCAGGAAGTGAGGATCCAGGATCGAGGAACAAGGTAGGTTCCTGGCAAGGCTTGAATATTGATTCCACAATAAATATTTATTCCACTATAACTCAACAAAAACAGTTATGGCAACAATTACACTCACTTCAGGCGAACTGCCAGAGCGTGAAGCAGCACTTGAAATTTCATTATTTCTCTCCAGCACAAACAAAAAGCAAGATTTGCATTATTTTCCTATTTCTTAACAGGCAGATGCACAGGCTACTGTTGTGACAAGCAGTGGGGTCTTATGAGGAAACGACCAGCCAATCAGAACGCACTAATCACGCTGCTTTCACCAGCCGGGCTGTCACTGGTGATATGAAGGGAACAGTCATAAAGACAGGCCCACAACATTTCAGAGCGCAGGACTCCAACACAGACTGACAGATCTTTGATACAGATTTTCTCTGGGGCTGAAATTTCTGTCAGTGCTTTGGAAGCTGCAGACCAAAACATGTAGCCGTGTCCCAAATCACACTGTCCTTACACAGCCTTTACAAAGTACATACTATACGCAGTGCATGTTGTATACATGTGCATGTTACAGTGTTCAGGGATCAAAAATGAAGGATCTTTGTCCAATTAGAAACGTCATCCTCCAATATACAAAAGTTAATTAAAAGCTAATCTGACTAGACCAACAGTGTTCCAATATACTGGATATTCTAGCATGTACTGTACTGTACTGTACTGTACATCATTTATCAATTTCTAAATAAGACATCTGATATTTTATTAAATTGCTTCTTTTATTCTGTAATTATAAAGATATGTTGCAGGCCAGACTCAAACAAGCACCACCTATGCAAGCACCACATCTTCAAAACCTTCATGCCAAATGTTGCATCACTGCACTGATGTAATAAAATCACTTTTATAATATTAAAATATATTACCGACTCTTGTAACATATTTGAAATTCTTTGCCTAAATGATTGACCAATAAACCTCTGACCATTTGTTTCTATGAATGCTAAAGTAAGCGCTCATCTGTGTTTCTTATCAATTCTCTTCTTGTATCAGTGAAGCTATAAACCAGTTTGTAACATTTACCAGTCCAATGTTTACCAATGTTTTTAACATATAGTAAGATACTGTACTGCACCTAATATCTTTGAATTCAGCAGTAAACTAAGAGACATAAACATAAACACAGCAGCCCATCAATTCATCACTATAGCGTTTCTTTGGCAACCCTGTATCCCTTTGTCTCCATGGCAATTGCTGGCCGGTTTACATCACGCCGTTCAAAGACGTGCAATAGCTCAGTTTTACGCAATAGGTCGTTTGCGCAGTAGCTCCCCAAACAGACATTAAGCGTCATCATTGCACACGTAATACATATTTATTATAACAGATGAAACCTAACGTGCAAACGAACAACACGAAATGCATTTCAACCATCAAGCTTATGTCGTTAAAGCGACAGCCCATTAATTCATCTCACCAACACAGGCTGAACGGAAACCTACTGGTTTCGCTTTTATTAGGTCGTTCATCACCGGAACGTTTTTGTAACTCAGCCCACCTCATAGCCCCCCATAATAAACGCTTTACGGATCTCTTCTGCTAAACGTTGGTCCAATTTATGTAACTGTTTATATCCCTCCAGGATTGTGGGAGAACAATGAGCAACGAGTGGGAGATGAATGAGCTCACGGTCGCTTTAAACCGGCGATGCACGGGGAGCAATCGAAGCGTTCGGGATCGTTTCTTACCCTTGGAAGCATCCTTGTCTTCTTTTGACTTCGCCACCTTTCCGCTCATAGATCCCAGTTTGGATGTATAAACCCCGATTTAAACCAAACCCCGAAATCCTGACGTTTACGAAATCCCTGGCAAACCCAAAACAAGCGCGTCAGGTGAGGAGATAAGAGCTCTGCAAGAAAGCAAACCAACAAAAGTACATTTTAGCACGATAGGAAACGATTGTTCCAGTATCTTCTACAGGCATCGGACACAACAGACGCCAAATCCAGTTACGCACAGACAGCATCGACTTTACAAAACGCGCAATAGTAACAAGTCCAACAACTAAACCTGGGAACGCTTTGCGCTCTTGCTCTATGTTGCCCAAGAAGGTCGTCTCACCTTATCTCTTCCACGCCGGCTCCTACATTAACGTACATTGATGTAAGAAAGCGTCCTGCTCGAAGCTGGAGGTGGTGGGATGTAAAAAAAACCTGGCAAATGACGAAAGGGAACGAAGGGGGTTCCACCGAGTGTCAGTCGACGTCAGCTGTGACACCGACGCGGATCAAACCGAGGAACCACCTCTGGAGATATTTTGGCCAATGCACCACCTGTAGCGCACCGACCCAAACGCGCATCTGAACCCAAACGCGCTCACGTCTCCTGCACAAGCGTTGCGTTCTTTAAAACGACATGCGTTCAGTCACAAACCTCAAACTGCTTTGAAATGCTGGTTTTCTTTGGCTCTGCGAATAAGGAAATCCCAGAAAACGACATCAACATCTGTGTCTATCCGCCGGCAGGTTGTACTACTTTGTGACACTGAGTGTGAAAAATAAAATCAATATTTGCTATTTTTAGAGTTGGCTGGACAGCCTTCAAGGTTTCATTGACCAAGTCTTAAGACACTAGATTTTAACTACAGTATAAACTTGTGTCACCTTTCAAATCAGAGTAAATCTATTAATAAGATACATTTAAACTATTAATAAGATACATTTAAAGTACACTTCTAAAATAAATGTTAGATTTCCAGAATATTGAGTTTGTTTTCCATCTACAAAGTCATCTTATTAATTCAACAAGACGGGAGGCAATAAGACAGACACACGGGCTGAAGGGTTTTATCTGAGCATGTCTTACAGTTTGTCAGACAAGAGATTTGTTCACATCGCAGCATGAGTGAGACTGGAGGATTTTCTAACCTGTTTTCCCCTCACCGATCCTGTTGCTGTGATGTGCAAATACTCCAAACATCCTGGACTGGGAGCTGAGAGATGCAGGAAAACAGGAAATCAATATTTGTTGCTGTAGATTCACATCCAGGTCACGCAGGTCACTGTATTCCTGATCAATAAGCAATAAGGTCAACAGGTAAATGACTTTTAATAATGATTTTACAGCCAGGACAGACATTTTTTTGTGAGGCACACTCTTCAAAATGATACAAGAATACAAGATTAAACTTCTTCATTTGCTCACGAATGACAAAGCTTTGCTCTTACTTATTTAATCTCTGTGTTTATAAGTTCTCTGCTATTAATAAAATTATATTATCTGATCTCAAATCAAACTTGTTTAGCCGGCTGCTACCTTGAGGGATTGTTCCTAAAATAGTTTTCTGGGACAGAGAGAAAAGTTAAAGAGAATGAAAGTGATTTATGGGCTGCTGAAATTCTGAGGTTTTAGTTAAAAGGTCTTTTCATAAATATTGATGTGTGATGCTGTGGATGAAGCTGATGAGAGAGTCATTTATTTTTGTTTGGGCTCCGGTTTGTGCTGATATGACATCATTCTGAGAGCATTTATATCTGGAGCCGGTTGTTTTGTGGCTGACGTTGCAGAAAGTTAAATCTCTGACATGCACAAATGTGTGTTTTGAATACCAAAGACAGGGTGACTGTCCCCAGTCTTTGCTTGCATGGTGCACATATGAAAGCAATGACAGGGTGTCTCCGTGGGGTCAGCCATCCTGAACGTGTCACAACTGAGGGCACTGGATGTAACTTTACATGAGAAGCATTCAGCGAGATTCACGATTATTCAGTGAGATTCACTTACTTATGGAAATACGTCTGTATTCACTGATAATATGAGTAATAAATTATAATTCATGTACAAATAGCTTAAAACAACTGTTTTATAAATACATAAATACAACTGGGACAAATTTTCTCAGACAAGTTGCTCTATTTTTGTATAATAAAACAATTTGTTTTTTCCAAGTTATCAACTTGCAAATATGAATATATTATTTAATAATTTTAATGAATCATTCTGTTTAAGATTGAATCTCAGGTTTCCAACGTGATCTCAGATTCTTTGACCCCATTGAAAACAAGCTAAAATCATTTAGGCATGACAGGTGTCTTCTGGTCAGAGGATGGAGAAACAGTACAACACTGTCTGTCTTTTCCTCCCATCTCTGCAGAGCCCTGAGCAGAGTTCTGCTTAACATTAAACCTCACGCATCTCTGTGATGGTTAGTTAACAGATGCTGAGAAGTTCTGTCCTGATGGATTCCCAGAAGACCAGCTAAATGCTGAGCTGCTGAGGGCTTCAAAACAAACCGTGAGGGGAAACCTACAGACACTGCTTCTGTTCACAGTTTGTTGTTGTGAGATTTTGTCAGGCACACCGTGAACTTTTCTCTATGATAATAAACAACACGGGAGTTAGTCTTGCTTGGGCATCGCATTAATCCCAGAGGCCCAAGTACATTCTGTGCTAATGAAATTTAACAGGAATCGTACGTCGGATAAATAAACATCCACTTACATTATTCCCAAATCGTCTTTCCTTTCTGGAACGCTGAAGAGCTGAATGAGAAAGTTAAAGTTACAATCTTCGAAAGAAAGAAATAAAAAAGAGAGAGACAGACAGAAAGCAGATTGTTTAAATGTCAGCTGTATACATGAGGCTGGGCTGTGGGTGTGAAAAATGACCCTTTCAGCCTCACAGAAGCACTGTGTTAATTGACAGAGCTGCACTCTCACAAACACCACATTCATGTCAATTGCAGCAGTCAGGAGACTAACACATGCATCTTATAGACCTGCAGTCTTTCCATTTATAACTATGTCCACAGGAAGTGTGGAGGTATTCTGTGTGATTTAATGGGGAAAGGAGACAGGTGTCAGAGCTAACAGCAGTACTCACCCTTCACAAATAAATGGGAGGTTTCTTGTTGTGACACGTCTGACAGGAGAGAGATTACACACACGGACTTCAGGCATGATCCATTCATTTAACAGACTGACACACACAGAGAGAGAGAAAAAATAACCATTGACCTTATGTCTAATAACAAACAAATAATTGTCTTTGGTCATTATAAAGGCTAGAACAATCTCATCCAGTTTCAATAACCAAAGACTCAATAATGTTCTAACTGGATGATACTATAATGATATACTAGATAAATAATCTAACTGGAGATGCTGCAAATCGTTTTTAAGTTATTCGATGAAGCGCTTCGCCATCTTGTGGTTTTATAGTCGCAATTTACCCGGTGACGTAGAAAAAATACAGTGTTGCCCTGTCTCACTTTTTCATGGGGCAGTTTTGATGTAAAAAAAACTTCATGTCAAATACAACCACTGACATCCTTACTCGCTCTCACTCACTCTTTCACTAACTTAAACGTTAAGTTATGGCTTCCAACAAAAGTTGAAACAGACACAAAGTTTCTTCTTTCAAAATATAATTTATTAAAGATGAAACTGGTCTTAAGAGGTACATTCAGATCAGCTGGGGCCTGAGGATTATAACAGAGGCAGCAGGGCTGACCGTGACACTGCCTGATTGTAATTCACAGCGACACATTCCCTGCCTCACCTTTCCCTGTTTTTTTTTTTTTTGTTGAGGTTTTATTTTCTTACAAAAGTGGCTCAGAAAGTTTCATTAAAAATACAATCAAACATTTTTCATATTCAGGCAACATGAGAATCCAAGAATTACGATATAAGCTTTAAAAATAACATCTCTGAAGTCATTTAAAGGTCTGTTTGAAAATGTTTTTAAAATGTTCTTCAAACATTGCAGGCAAGCCCATTAATCCCTCCTGATAAATCTGTTGGAAACATCAAACCAAAAATATAACTTCTGTAAGCATAATTACAAAGTACAATAAATATGCAAAACTGAATCACAAAATCTAAAACGCGATTGAACCCATGGCACATACAAATGGAATGTATTTAGAAGAACAAATGACGACCCACTAACCATTTTTATATTAGCAAAGATGATAAACAAATGATAGTCCTGCTATAAAAAAACTCTTTTGGAAAAAAATCTGTAACTAATTTTTGGTTTCTCTCTCATACACACGGACACACACTCTGTTTGCTGTGAGAGTCGATGGGCATCGTGAGACACTCCACAACTTCTTGCGTATTTACACTGAAGTTGGTAAAGGCAGCTGTTAGATGGGTCTGGACCGTCAATGCAGCATCTCAGAGCTTACATTTCGGGATCTCAGCTACATATCACAAAACTACAGGTTTTGGGATAAGTGGCACCTGGCAGCTGATTCCTGAAGAGCCGACTGCTTACAGAGGAAAAAACCTAAAGAAAACTGGAGCGCAGAGTGAGGGAAGTGGAATCCTGGGAATTTTTGCTCATCCTGATGAGGAAGAACAAGGTATACGGCCATCCCGTTGCAGTTGAGCACTACTGTATCATGAGTGCTCACTTGGAGAACCAGGATGTAAAACAGCAGCAGTTCTTGAGGAACCATGCTGAGATGAGAACATGAGAGGGATGGAGAAAGCAGAACATGAGGTCAGAAGAAGGTCAATGTGGCTGATGGGCGGCTGGGTCACAGTCTGGTCTGAACCGGTAATTGCTGGATGTGGGTAGTGGCACCAGCAGATGTTTGGGCTCCATCAGCAGACTGGATCCATCAGTACCGCTCCTTCAGAAGTCTGTAGGACAGGAGCATTACAGCAGCCACCTGTGACAGCCACCTGTGACATTAATTCATTAACCTTTATTTTAAGAGCAAAGCTGATAGGATCATTTAATTCATTCGGTATGTTTTTGAATTCTCTGAAGCACTGAATTCCTGGAGCAAAACTACCTGTGGTACCTGTTCATATGACAGTATTGGACTCATCTGAAAAGGTTCTCATGAGCAGAGGCCTGGTTGAGGAACTGGACTGACACAGCTTTTTCTGAAAGAACAAACATCTCAATTTCAGAGACAACAACAATCATTAAATATTCATCTTTAAGCATGATTTGGGACAAATATATTTACAATGTTTGGTTTTCTTAAAGATATTCAAACACCAGCAATTATAAGAGTTTGAAATTTCACAATTTTATTTATAGTTTCTAAGTCCAAGTGTAGCTGATTATCTAATATAGAAGACCCTTTCTCTAACCTAATCCGCAAGTGTTCCTAAACACACACAAATGCACAAATCCCAACACTACATCAACCGGCACAAATGCACTCAGAGATGGCGGCAAAATCAGAAGAGTTAAGGGTGAGAAAAGTAAACAGAAGGAGTCAGCTAGAGGTTTACAAACTCTGCTAGAAGTTTACAAACTCTGCTAGAAGTTTATAAACACAGCTTATGAGTTGAACATTCAAACTCCAATGACAAGTGACTTCATTTATATAAAATAATTTTATATAAATGTCAATCACATATGATATTCAAGACATTACCTTTAAAACTAAAAGTTAATTTGGGGGACAGAACAAGCAGAACAAGGCATCAGGAATCGGAGTGTACCTGTCGTGAATGGGGACTCCTGGGTTTGCAGAAGACCGCCAAAAGAATGTCTGGCAGTAGACTGATGAAGATGAGGATGATGATCACCAGCCAGGCCGACACCGAGCTCAGAATGTTAGCAAACACGAAGTACAACCGCTGCTGCTTCAAAAACGGCCTGGAAAATAAACATATAAAGAGACATTTCAGTTCCTAAGAGAAATTATTCTGTTCTGGAGTTTCTTATTCGTGTTCTCACCATATGATGCCTCCCCAGAAGAAACTGAAGAACACGTAGAATGTCAAGGAGCCCCAGATCACAAAATGATTGATCCACGTCCAGCGGCGCGTGTCCAGCGCCAACTGAGAGACGGACAGCAGTCAGTCTTCAGAAGATTAACTACTTCAGAAGTTTATAAAACATTTACCAACCTTCAAAGTGACGGTAAAAACAAGGACCGTGAACACGATCGTTCCATAAGACCAATTTCCAAAGACCTGGAAAAAATGGAAATGAATTTCACGCAAATCCCATTGTTTTGTTCACAGTCTGACGGATTGGACTTCCTGTTCTGACCTGCCCAGAGTTCTGAAGGGCTGGATTGTTAAACAGGAGACGGACGCCAAAAAAGAACGAAAGACCCTGAAAAATCCCCAGAACCGTCCAGCAGAAAAATGGACGCCAGCGTAACGTGGCGTTCTTTGATATATTTCTGTTGGAAGACACAAAACAACACATAAGCAATAGCACAAGACATAATGAGAACAGCTGCAGTGCAGACTGTCACCTGTAGAGGGCAGCGTTGTCCAGAAGAATTTCTATGGGTATGTGCTGTTCCAACAGACTGTAGGCCAGGATGGGCATGGAGGTGAAGCAGATGTTGTACATCGTCAGATAAGCAGCGTCGTACAGGGGCTGAGGGGAAAGGGGCGGGATAGAGCACTGGTGAGGTTTATACACTGAGGTCACACTTAGGTCAACATGTACTGAACATACACAACACAGAAACTACACGGTAAGAGACAAACTCTGACTGTGTGTCCACATGCAATGGTCACCGTCTTGATATATATGCACAAAACTCTCAGGTGTTGTGGAAAACATGGAGTTTAACCATTAAAATCATGAGCTTAACAGTACATTTGATGAATAGAAGTTCTAACAGTGTTTAATACGTAAGGCTTTCTATTAAAAGTGAAAATCAGGTCATCTTAGAAATTAGAAATGTTACCAGAATGTTGGCTAATATTCTCTAGAAGTTAGCAAAACGTTTTTGAAGTTGATGTTATTCCAAACTTCTGTATTTGTTTGTGCTTGTTATATATATCAGTTCACTGAAGGTCTGTGAGATAAATTCAGAGGAAAGATCTGAAGGAACAACCAGAGGTAGAGCAGTGGGGTCTGCCGGGTCACAGTCTTCTAACAGGTCCTTTACTTGTACTCACCTGCTGAGAGTATCCACAGAAAAACTGGAACAGGAACTGAGGTAAGATGAAGCAAAGATTCTGAGGGCAAAAATACAAGAAACAAACTTCAACTACAAACTTCTTAAAACATCTCAGGAAAAGTGCCATCAAACCCTGCAGAACCCCAGACTAACCTTATAAAAGAAGTACTGCACAAGATGAGCAATCCGTACATAGTAGAGATGCCCGTGAGCCAGAAGAAGTTTCTTCAAGTGCTTGAGCTTAGGAATGGCATAATCGCTGTTCCTCACGGCCTGACGGCCCTCCTTACCCTTAATACCTGAGCACACGACAGACGACACCGTCACACCTCATAAACGCAGAGACTGAAACCTTCTACATCTTCTGCACCTCACCAATGCCCACGTGCGCCTCAAGGATCATGCTAACGTCATTAGCCCCATCTCCGATGGAGAGGGTGATGGGAGAACCTTTGGAGCTCTTCACCATCTTCACGATCTACAGCGGACAGAAGTAGAAGTTTAGCAGTTGTTGCAGAACGCCACAGAAAAGTTCTAAAGACATCTGCAGAACCGGAGGGTATGATGTAAGCAAAAGTTCTAGACATGTCCCGCCCCCTTGCGTGGTAGTTTATTAAATAGTTGTGGTGCTTATTGCAGCCAATACAACAAAACTCAACTGAACATATTTCACACTTGGTGAGTGTGTTCAGTACCTGAGCTTTCTGCAGAGGAGCCATGCGACAACAGAGCACAGCAGTGCAGTTCTGACAGATCTGCAGAAACAGGCTCCTGTAGAGACCGGGGTCAACATTCATCACTGATGACAGCGTGGCCCCATCGATGATGAAGCCGTACTCGCGATTCACAGCAGAGCAATTCCTGCGGTAAAAACGACATTTGATAAGTCGTCATCAAGAACAGCGAACAAGTTTGGTTCTAAAAATGTTTTCCTGTTTAAATTAGGTAGGAAAAAAACTTTATAGCGTTATAGGAAAGAAAGTTATTTATATAACTTTAAAACTCTGTAATGTTTCTAAAACGTTTGAAGTTTAAGTTCAATTTATTTATAGAGCGCTTTTCGCAATGGTACATTCTCACAAAGCAGCTGTACGAATATAAACAAAATATTAATGGATATTTAAAGTATGGTAACAAACTTGAAATGAAACAAACTTGAAAGGAAACAGATTTAAACAATAAAAAGACAGAACATCATTAATAAACACATACAATCATACACAGGCAGATATGATCAAAAGTACAGATGACCAAACATAAATGTACGAATATTTACTGACGAACAGATAATGAGTGGGATGACTATGCTAGTGTCATAGTTTCACTAACAACTTAAAAATAACTTCTACTAACAAAAAAAGTTCTACTAAAATTACTGCAGGAACATTTGGATAACTTTGAGAGAACACTGACAAAACTTAACACTGAAAGAACATTAACCAACGTTCTGTAAATGTTCCCTTACAGCTAGAAGCCCCACAAGTCCAGCACCAGGTCAAAGGCGTCTCACCTGACCTCCAGCACTGCTCTCCTGTGGTAGTCCTGCAGCAGCTCAGCAAGTCTGTCCTCACGCTTCAACGCCCCGTCCTCCAGCGTTCGCACGGTCAGCTCCAGCAGCTCGGTTTCCCGCTTGAACAGCCGACAAGCATAGCAGGTGGACTTGGCCGTCTCCATTTTGTCTCCAGTGAGCACCCAGACCTTCATCCCAGCTCCCTGCAGGGCCTCCATGGTCTCACCGGCCTCCTCCTGCAGCCTGGGAAACAAGGGTGGTAGATCTTCAAGAAACTTACCAAAAAATTCTAAGAACTTTTTGAGATCTTTAACAGCAGTCTGGATCACCAACCGGTCCTCCACAGCAGTCGCTCCAATCAGACTCATGCCGGTCTCCACCAGGTTATAAATTTTCAGAAGTTTCTCCTCCCTGTTGTGAAGATCCAGCTTAGCAGATTTGAGTTGAGAATCAGCCGCGGCATATTCCTCAGCGCTCAGCTGTTTATAAGCCACACACAGCGTCCGGTACCCCTCCTGTTGAGCCACAACACACACCAACCTTTTTAAATACACACGAGGACTCACCGAACGAGTTTTCATTTGATGCTGTTATTTGTACCGTTGCATTTCGTTCAACATGCAAACGAATTCTGTCCACCTCCTCCGGTCTGACTCTTGGGAAAATTGAGGAATCGGCTCCTTTGCAGAAAAGCAGCTTTTCCTCTTTATAAACAGCGGAAGACCGAGATGTTAGTGTTAGAATAACTGCCTTTTAACTTTTTTTATCTTCAGCACAACAAACGCATCTTCATCTCACCTGATTCGGTTTGCACAATGACACTCATTCTCCGCCGAACTGGGTCAAAGTTCAGAACATGGAGCAACTTATACCTGACAGGTTAGATGAGAATATTTCAACGTTTTTTTGCAATAAAAATTTCAGTTTAAGTTTATTTCATAAACTTACTCCTCTACAACGTTCTGTCTGTTTCTTATCTTCATGCTCTTATTCTCCAAACCAAGAAATGTGAAGCCATTTCTGAACAGGAGAAACGTTGATGAGTTCCAGCGTGTCCATCGTTATCAGAAACAGGAAGTGACACGGATCGCGTTTTACCTCATGGCTCCCTTGACCAGTGCGACCTCATCAGGAGAGGAAGCGATAAAACCTCTTGCTTCCTCCTGATTGGGCAGCATCCCACCAACGCCGTCCACCTGGTCCATAAGAGTCTCCTCTGGCCCCGGCTCCTTTACTTGCACTGTGTGGCACAGGCACAGAGCTCGCAGGAATAACTCCTCCTTTTCCTGGGAAACAGAAACGGATGCTTGGAATAACGACAGTTATTCTGTGTATATATATCAAACCGAAATACTGACATAAAGTGTAACTCACCAGTTCTGCTTTCTGCTGTAGTATATTCACAGGACTGTCTGTCAGAGTAAATCCGTCTACCTCGCTCCGGCTCTCTCCGTTTCTGTACTGAAATCCATCTATACAGCACTCGATAAACTCCATGTTATTTTGGGTCAGCGTGCCTGTTTTATCTGTGAATACGTATTCCACCTGCAGGGAAGACAGTGAGATCACAGGCAATAAAGCGCTTCAATTCTAATCTAACAAGGTCCCACAATGAGGACGGACAGTTAGTTAGTGACAAATTCAGTTTGCTTGCATAAATCAGTTTAACGGAGCATGGCTTGTAACTGAAGCAGTCACACATCATGCATAAAATGGTAAAACCGAACTGATTTTGCTGTTCACACTGGAACCTGTTTCCATGAAATCTGAATTCAAACCACATTCATTAATCAGACTGTTAAACGAGTCTAAGAGTCTAACCTGACCAAGCTCCTCATTGAGGTCTGAAGTGTTGACCAGCGCACCCTCCTGAATCTCTGGGTCAAAGAAATCCTTATCCCACGTGATGAAGAACGAGCCCAGGAACTTCTGCATCTCCACGGTAACGTACATGGACACAGGAATGATGAAGTTGAACAGGACCATGAAGGACAGGAAGTCTGTAAACATCTTTAAACCCTAAAACGAAACAAAACAAGCTGGCAAGTTCTTTCCGTGTCTCTTTAAAAAAGCAACACCATGACAAGAACATCAGCATGGAAACAGAAGCTGAAACACAACGTACAGCTAATATCTAATGATGGTTTATGAGGTATAATCTGTGTAGGTTCTCCACCGGAGAACAGATTAGTTTCAGTCACTGATACCAATAGGCGCTAACTGAGTAAGATAAACACACTGCTCACCACATAAGTGTCTTTTTCCTTCTGAGTTTTCTGGTTGTACCAGGGCTCGTCCTGACCTTCTTTACTCTGCCATACATACTTGAGGGTAGTGCACACTACGGCTTTACTGATGAGGATACACAGATACACCAGCAGGAAGCCATTGATGGATCTAGATGGAAGACGGGTGTTAAGTCAACGTGCTGCAAACCAACACAAACTGCTAGGAACATTCACTGCACACAAGAGTTACAGACAGAATTTAATACTAAACCTTAAGGTTTTTAGTTTCATTTTCTATGAATTCATTAACAAAGCAGCTGAATTTTATCTTTGTAAGAATTTGTATTTTCTTAAGATGTTTTTGCTTTAATGACATGACAGATTCAAATTTCAGTATTTGAATTGGTAAAATTAAAGCTGGAATCCACATCTTTGGCATCTGCCGCCTCTTTGTTTGAAACATAAAATTGTCCTATGAAGTTAAATTGACAATTACAGGGAAAAACAGATCTGATGGCTCAAATTATTAATCCATTTAAATGTTGATCTCTTACGTATTTGCTCAGTAACTGATTTTTGATTATTTCAACCCCCAAAAAAGTGACAGATGACAGAATATTTTACACGCTGGGGCATAAAATCCTGACAGACTTACTTTTCCACAACAGAACGTTTCTGAGATTTGCCTTGGTAGTTTAGCGCCATTTTTGTCTCCATTCCTGTATACACCGCAACACCTTTACAGAACAAAAGACACTGGCAGGTGAGGCTGATGACTATAAACCCTCTCCCACCGCCCAGTTACAAGATCCCAGGACCCACCGTAAATCTTCTTGGTGTTCTTCAAAGTAGCACCTTTCAGAAGGAGGTTCTCCGGGCCTAAAGGTCTAAATCACACCACAAAACAGACGTTTAAAAGAACAGAACCTTCAAACTCATGTTCAAATCGCTCTTAATGAGCAGCACTGCTTTTAAGAAGGACACAGAAAACATCTCAACCCGGTGAGAAACGGAGAGGCTTGCCAGACTCACATTAATGCTTCTGTGAGGTTCAATAAAATAATATCAGATTAATGCAAAGGAAAAAGACAGAGCTGAAGTGATTGGACCAAAGACAGTCTCACCTTGGATCCTGTTCTGCTTTGTGATTGTGCATCCGTCCCACAAACCTGCACAAGAACAAACAGGCTTTCATCAGTGTTCAAAATGATCAAGAGGCAAAAGTTACAGATTACAGTTTTTAAAGAATTTATTATTATTATTATTATTATTATTAAAAAAATTAAATACTAATTTTTCTGATTAGAATTGCAATGACAGGAATTAACAGTGAGTTTATGGAAATGCGCTGTAGGCAGGTGGTGTGAAAGGGATTGTGGGTAAGCAATGATTGCATACGTGTAGAGATCAGGCTGGGGCTGTTCACAAACAATGGTGGCAGTGAGAGTCTGCAGGTCTTTCTCTATGTTCGCCACTGTGTAGTGTGTCTGTAGATGAGAGAGGGTAACACACACACATTCACATACACACACACACACACACACACACACATACACAAACATACAAACACAATACAATATATACAATTGTGTAATACATAATACAATCGTGTGGTTTCTGACGGTCCCTGATTTATTTTATTAAGGCTTCAGGATGTTTCTGTGTCAGTAAATACAGTTTACAAGTAAAATAATGGGTGAGTGACGCATAAACTCACTTTATGGTTGGATTCTCCATCCAGACTCGCCGTGGTAACAAAACAAGTGCCGTCGTCTCGCGTGGACTGTAACAGAATCAGGTCACAGGGAAACGTCTCATCTTCCGCAACCTCCACCACATCACCCACCTGCAGAGACACCCTCAACATTACACACAGTCAACGTTACACACACAGTCAACGTTACGCTCAACATTACACACAGTCAACGTTACACTCAACATTACACACACAC